>JANAVB010023719.1:0-25831 GCA_029216955.1 Iris pallida | reverse complement strand
GCCTCCATCATGCGCAACATCCTTTCGATGGTATCGTTAGAAGGTCCAGCCCGTGAACGACACGAACTACTAGAGCCGCTAGAAGCGCTCTGCTCTTGCCCGGTCGTAGTTTTCGGCACTTCTGCGATACGAAGGCAAACACATCAGTCACAAATTATTACGGACTCATTGTATGGAACAACTTATCTCATCGATGCGAGGTCAAAGGTTTGAAACTCTAGACGCGAGGCCAAAGGATGTAAAACCGTGCTCTGATACCATTTTGTCACGCCCCGATTCCGTAGAATCGATAGTCGTCCCCCGGGCGTGATGCCGTGCGAACCTAAATTGCGATTGCACAAGGCGTAGTCATAAGGTCATCCGAAACACAACATCAAGTTAGAGTACGCAGAGAAATTGATTGACACATTTGAAATAGAAGTAGACTTTTCATTGATGTTAACATTTCATTTACATTGACTCCATTACAATCATTGCCGCGCGGGCTACAACATGACTCGACTTACAAAATGAACGCTGATGAGATAGTTGTTTCATACATTACATCCATATTTACAAGCAAAATAGTTACACTTTCCATCTGCGATCGAGGGAAGCCGAGTCGCCATTTGTCTTCTTTTGTACTGAGTACGGAGTCTTCAAAAGGAATTCAGAAACAAGCCTTTATACGGTCGAGGCTTCAAAAGTGTCCACGCCGCCTTGAGATTTAAGTGGCACGTCCTTCGGGATTCGGGGGTACCTGCGTGGAGAGCGAGGATCAGTACATTACACTTTGTACTGGTACGTGGCTATTTAAGTTCCAAGCTCTCATTTGGTTGAAGAGTTTATATGACTTAGTTCATGAATATTTCTAACCATTCTAATGATTTTCAACAAGCATATGACAAGCATAATGTAAAGTACGTTGGAACTTACCCTACGGCGGACCGCGTCGCTGCCTTATGAAACTTACCATGTTCTTCCCTGTCAATTGTTATCATTTTCATACCAAGTGCAATATTACGTGTGATTGGTCACTGGCTCCCAGAGCCATCGTGGACTCCTCTAGCTTTTGTTAGACGGGGTCCTTTCAGCGCGAGTAGCGAGCCCCGCTGCAAGTCCTCGCCTAACCCGTGCCCAGCACAGCTAATTACTTGTTTCCTTTTTCGGCCGCAACGGTCCCGTGGCCTCGGGTTGCCGTGCGGGGAAACGCTCACCTTGTCGACAAGTTGTCTGTGACCGTACAAAGACATGTTTTTAGTTATTAAGACATAGCCTACCTTTTCTTTGAAAACTTGCTCATTCATTCGTGTTCGTGCCCTTACATTTATCCTTTCATTCGCAACAACATTATTGATTGACATAAGAAGGGGTCGAGAAGGGAAGGTCAGCCACTCACCTTGAGTTTACTTCAGGCGAGAGAACTTGTTGGTCGTGCTAGACGTCGCCTACGCGATTACCTGAAATCGCACAAGCAACCGAATTAGAACACTGTATTATTCAAGAAGTTCGATAGAAAATGCGAGTTCGAAATGCAAGCCATGAAAACCATCGAAAACATTCACGAAAATGCATTCAGAAAACAAAGCCAAAACCAATACAAGCGGCGTAAAAAGCAGAGCAACGGAAGGTCTCTTCCGACTCTGCCGCAGAGTCAATCCTTGAGGCGCAACCCGCTTAATATGGGACTTGGTTCCGAAGAAGCCATTCCATAACGGGTAATGGATCTTAATTCAACCATTTCCGTTCGATCGACTCGATCGATCCCGACCTATCGGTCCCGATCGAATCGATAGCGACAGTGTTCCTTTCTCGCGCACCCCGTGGACGATGAACGGGGCACGATGTAGGGACGGGGCACTACATTCCATAGTATGACGAATGGCTGCAGTGCCCAGCTACCATGCCAGATAATACAGGTTCTTGAACTTATCTTGGCTAAATCCATAAAATATTTGCTAACTACTTTTTACGAAATACAAGGGAAGAGGTCAATCAAAATGCATAGAAGGCGGTTCAAGTAAGATCCGTGAAACATATGTAACCATGATACCGTCATCTGAAGTCCTGCCTCGCCAGTATTTTTTTGGCTGCAAAAACTCTCGATTCCGTAATACAAGGATAAATATACTTTTTCGAACTTTTCTTGGACCCATCCATAAGGCATTTTCAACAATTTGCCGAAAAGGAACGAGAAGAATTACTCCAGATGTCAACAGGGAAGAGTTTAGTCAATTCTTATGGAAGATGGAACACAAAATCAATCATGTCGAGAAAGAAGATAATATTTTAGCAATCATATTGGAGAGTCCTAGAGAACCTATAATCCTAGTTGTGGATGTATCATCAAATCTTATTTCTCAATTGGTCACAGCATCGTAGTGGTACACCTATCCTAAGTACCACTACGACTTCGTATATTTTACGAAGACAAGACCTGTATGGGCCACCACTATAACCATGTCACGTCCCAGTCCCATAATACACGGGACCAGGCCACGTGGCAATGGCCAGCTACGCATTCAAGCGGACTCCAGTCCAACTTGAATACGTATAAGCTGTACATGTGATATCACAATCCATATATCTACTAGTAAACATCCACAAATCTATCTACAATACTGTAAACTGCAAGAGAAAATAACTATAAAAGAATGACAATGAGGCATCCAACAAACGATACCTGAATCCCGAAAAAATAGCCCCAAATATCCTACGTCAGATCTTAGCAAATACCTGAAAGGAAACTATGTCCTCAGAGGGACATAGCAAGATACATAATATAGATGCCTAGCTAACAGTATAATCATGTAGAAATAAGAACATAAAATATCAGGTGTGCTACTACTAGCCAATCTATGTGTACATGTAATTGAAGGCAACTCTAGCACGTTTGGGCTAACATGACTCACGACTGAAGTACAAGGGTAGCGCTCATCAGAGTCGCTAGCAAGACTCTCCGGGTAGTGCTCACCTCAAGTCACCAGCAGATACACAAGTATACGGGTAGCGCGTGTATCGAGGCACTAGCGATACAAACACAAACATAGCCCAAACGCCTAGTAACTGTCCTCCCCACCCAATACAACTACGAAAAATTGGGTCTATGTTAGAATAATCACAGGAGTACCAACTAACCACGAGACAAGTGATACAACCAGATCATAATGATAACAAGTAAGTACAGGTACATTAAGCTACCATGCATGAGGAATCTCGTGTCAAGGTCAGTGTCATCTGGACAAAATAGAGTACTGCTAACAACAGATACTGAAATAAGCAACTAACTAAAATAATGGAATGGAAATAGAAATAGAAATATACATGCATGAAATACTGTAACTGATGGCAAGGTATACTTGTCTGGGATTTTTATCCAACGTTGCTGAGACTGCGGTACCACAATTCATACCCAGGCCTATGCACGAGCTAATGCTTCTATGGTCCACATGGAATCTACCAGAACCCACATCAAACAACCAAGTATTACGCCACCATACTTATGTATCTATACAAACAAAATCCTTATTGTGGTCTAATTCTAGACAAAGCAATTTCGTCTATACATTAGGCATATATACACATATATTTAAGAACTTAATTTGGTTATTCAAATTATACGTATATAATGTCAAGATATTAGAGGTAGATATTTCAAACTCACTTAATATATACATATATATTTCAACCTTTATAGCACACATATATATATCTTGTATAATTAATAATATGAATTAACCAACTTTTTTAGGAAAGTATTTACATAGTCTTCATATTTTAATTATAAAAAAATGCCCTATATAAACATTTTTGATATTCATCATATGCAAAATATATCCATACATATTCAACACATAAAAGATAAACATACATATATCATAAACGTATTTAAAGTATATATATATATATATATATATATATATATATATATATATATATATATATATATATATATATATATATATATATATATATATATACCAAAATATTTAACATATACATATTACTGGATATAGCTTCTAAATATATAAATAGCTATAAGTACATGTATTTGCATATCAGTATTGTTCACATTTATATAGGTATCCCATACAAGATATATAAATACTCATACGTATAACTATATATATATATATAAAAGAATTTATACCCTTATAAATAAGGTTATGGATAAATACATATTTGAAGTAGCCATATATAATTATATAAGCATTTATATATAAATGAACCCAAGAAACTTTTTTATTATATATTTATGTGTTAGTCCCTTGGCGAACAATCGATGGAAAAACACGATTTCAGAAACTATTGTAAAGACAATGTTTCCAGCAACAACACCCTAAAGAAGGTGATGTTGTATTACGAGAATCTAAAAAGATTATTTCGTAATATTTCTCGAAGGCAACAGAACCGTATAACTTCTAAAGAGAAGCGACGGTATTCTCGAAGGCAACAGAAGAAGCAGAAAGCCTGCTGGGGTGAAAGATCACCGGCGCTCAAAGCTATATCCGCCTTACGGACAAGCCTCCAGGAACCAGCAAGTTCGAAGAGAACTTTAGAACGCTGGCCAAAAATGTCGACGACTCCTCGGAATAGCAGCAGCACTTCTCTCTCTCTCTGGAAATTCTCTGATTATTTTATGTAACCCTGGAGAGAGGAGATGCTGCTGATATTATAGGCACGAGGTGGGCTTTTCAAATTCTGAACGCACGCCCTGGATTAATGCCAGATCCGGATTTTCTGGATCTGAGCCATTTCCGGATCTGAGCCCACAAGACCCGCGGACGTTACATAATTTGAACGGCCCACTCGACCCGCTCGACCCGCTCGACCCGCTCGACCCGTACGACCCGTACGCTCCGTACGCTCCGTACGCCTCGCACGCCTCGCACGCCACGCAGGGCCGCGCAGAGGCTCGCGCACGAGCGCAACTAAAGCGCACAATGCGCCTTGCGACGAGCTGTCGTGCTAAGTGCAAAGTGCCATCAAAAAGCCACAATAAGCCTCAAAAGCCCATTAGCCCAAGCCCAAGCCCGAGTCCGAGCCGGGCTCCGAGTCCGAGTTCGAGTCCGAGTCGCTAAGCCCCTTCGGGACTTAGCTCCAATAGATTTGAATCTATTTTCATTTGGCCAAAAGTTGGTTTCTTATTCTCACCTCTATGTAAAATCCTCCCACATGGCACCCTCCATTGGGCCTCAACCCATGTGCATCTCTCTATTCCTTCATAAGTAATATATAGAGATACATATTGGTGTGATTTTCCGATGTGGGACTATCTTTTAACAATAGAGTGTTGTGAACACACAACTCATAGAATAAAACACCAACAATCCCCCACATATCTCTATATATATGAGTTAAGTGTTCCACATAATAACTGTCCATTATGCATTAGGATAGATGTCGCTGACGACTTGAATCTTCTCGCATGGGTTGAACAACAGTATGATACAAGAATGGACTACGCCTTGAATTCTGTACCACAGCTGTAATTTTTTCTACTCACATAATGTAGTTATCTGTGCTTCTGGCTGCACATTAAAGGCCTTGTGCCAGCCTGGATTTCAATGTATGTATTTTGGGCGTCTACAAATTTACCCTCAAGAGACGGCCTATTTCTCTTTCCATACATTATAGGTGAGTTCTTTATAAAGAGTCATGGCATGAAGCATTGCGCTTCTTTGCGGTGCTACGCCGCTATGACATGGCTCAACGCCGAAGCTTTACCCCACCTGGGTACCTCATCGTAGTGTCATACTACTGTAGCATGAGGTCACAATCCTCTTTGTAGTGCCAAACTACTCAGCATGAAGCCTTGCGCTTCCGTGCGGTGTTACGCCGCTATGACATGGCTTGCAAAGTCGAGGATTTACCCTTCCTGGTACCTCTTCGTGGTGTCATGCCACTGTAACATGAGAATACTGTCCTCTTTGTAGTGTTGTCTACACCTCTTTATGATTATGCAACATTAGGCTACCTGCCTATATGCGGTGCTACGCCGCCTGTGACTTGGCTAACAAAGCCGAGGCATTATCCCTACCTGGGAACCTCATGGTGGAGTCACCCCACTGTAGCATGGAGTTGTAACACTCCTTTGTGGTTGTTGCGCCACCATGCTTCCTGTAAAGCATAACAGACCTTCACTCAGTCTGAGAACTCATTAAGGCATTATGCCATCCTTCCCACAGGATTAATTTTCCGTAGAAAATTCATAGTAGACAACAGTGGTTCTGGGTCCGAAACCCTTACATGTTCCGCAGAACAAGTACCCACTGTTAACTAATATTTTTCCAGTCAATAGTCCTCCCTTGAATCAAAAAATTAAATATCTGGTAGATTTCTCTTTGAACCAATAACATAAAATTTATTGATAGGATTATAATGACACAATATTAGAATGCCTTCAAACCCATCTTCCTTGCTGTGTCCTCGACCAGCTGTCGTTTGAGGCCTTTCGTGAACGGATCCGCCAGGTTCTCCTGACTCCGAACATCGATCACTGCAATGACGCCTCGTTTGATGAGATCGTTCACTGCTCTGTGCTTTAACCGCACAGTCCTCTTCTTTCCGTTAAAGAGTTCATTTGATGCTACTGCTGCTGTCGCCTGGTTGTCACAGTATATCGGGATTGCCGGTATCTGAGCTCCAACCACTGGAAGATCATACATGAGCTCCCGAAGCCACTCTGCTTCATCTGCAGCAGCATCCAATGCAAAGAATTCAGATTCCATGGAGGAGCGAGATAACATTGTCTGCTTCTTTGATTTCCACGATATAGCAGCTCCGCCCAAAGCGAATATGAATCCACCTGTCGAATACTCGCTCTCCACCTCTGAACACCAGCTAGCATCACTGAAGCCTTCCACTACTGACGGATCTCCGCTGTAGTATAGTGCAAATGTCTGAGTCTTTTTTAGATATCTCATAACACGCTTCACAGCGTTCCAGTGCTCAACGCCTGGGTTGCTAGTGAACCGACTCAGCATTCCCACCGCAAAAGCTATGTCAGGCCTTGTGGCAGTAGTAGCGTACATCAAGCTTTCGATGACGCTAGCGTACTCCAACTGCCTGACGCTTTCCCTCGAATTTGGCTCCAGCTTCTGATCACTCCGGTACGGTGTATCAATTATAGAAAGATCTTGATACCCGTAGCGAGTGAGCATCTTCTCAATATAATGAGATTGTGACAGCGCTATTCCAGTACCTGTCCGGATGATCTTGAGCCCCAAGATTACGTCGGCATCCCCCAAGTCCTTCATACTGAACTTGGTCGAGAGGAATTTCTTTGTCTCTGTGACGCAGTCTAAATCCGTACCTAGGATTAGCATGTCGTCCACGTAAAGACAAACGATTACTCCTCTTCCGTCAGCAAACTTCGTATAGACACACTTGTCTGTTTCACTGACCCTGTAGCCATTTGACCTTATCACTTTGTCAAACTTCTCATGCCACATTTTGGGAGCTTGTTTCAAACTATACAGAGACTTCATCAACTTGCAGACTTTGTCTTCCAGACCTCTGACGACAAAACCTTCTGGTTGTTGCATGTAGATCTCTTCGGTCAGCTCGCCATTAAGGAATGCCGTTTTCACATCCATCTGATGTATCACCAGCTTGTGTATTGCTGCTAGAGCAATTAACAATCTGATGGTTGTCATCCGAGCTACTGGAGCATAAGTGTCAAAGTAGTCGATCCCCTGCTTCTGAGCAAACCCCTTGGCCACTAGCCTGGCCTTGAACTTGTCAATGGTTCCATCTACTTTCATCTTCTTCTTGAAGATCCATTTGCATCCGATGGGTCTTGCTCCTTCTGGCAGGTCAACTAACACCCATGTGTTGTTGGAGGTGATTGAGTCAATCTCGTTGTCTATCGCCTCCTTCCAGAATACAGCATCTCTGGTCTTCATCGCCTCATCATAGGTAAGCGGATCTGCTTCCACATGATAGGTGACGAAGTCATCTCCGAAGTCTTTCGGCCTCCTTACTCGCTTAGTTGACGGCTCAGCGAGTTCTGGTTCAACTGGTGTCTCTTCGACAATAGCTTCTTCTTGGACTACTGGTTCGATAAGAACTTCTGTCTGCTTTGCACTCTCATCATTCTCCGGAAGATCCGCGAGAACAATATTTTTGTGCCTTGCAAACTTGTCTTCAAAATATTCAGCATCGCGAGATTCAATGATATGATTTGATTCTATATCAAGGAATCTCCGAGCGTCACTCTTCTCGGCATAACCCAAGAAGATAGCCTTAGTAGTCCTAGTCCCCAGCTTCTGAATCTTCAGATCTGGGAGCTTCACATAAGCCAGACACCCCCACACTCGAATGACATTCAAGTTAGGTCTGACTTTGAACCAGAGTTCATGAGGGGTTATATTCGAAGTTGCATACGGTACTCTATTGAGAATGAAAGTAGCCGTTAATGCAGCTTCTCCCCAGAAGCTCTTTGGAAGACCCGCAGTCAACAGCATAGAGTTCATCATCTCTGTCAACGTTCTGTTCTTCCTTTCTGCTACTCCGTTGGATTGAGGAGAGTACGGAGCCGTCGTCTCATTTATGATTCCATGTTCTTTACAGAATGATGAGAAATCATGAGACCGATACTCCCCGCCTCGATCACTCCTTAGCCTTTTGAGTTGTTGTCCAGTTTGCCGTTCAGCCTCGGCCCTGAACTCCTTGAACTTCTCGAATGCTTCGTCTTTAGACTTGAGCAAGTAGACAAAAGCATACTTTGAGAAGTCGTCGATGAAAGTAATAAAATACTTCATCCCGACTTTTGTAGAGAATTGCTTGAAATCACAGATATCTGAGTGAACCAACTCCAGAAGATCTGTGCTTCGATGGACCCTGTGAAAGGGTTTCCTTGTGATCTTCGTCTGAGTACACACTTCACATTTCTCTACCTTACCCCCACACTTGGAGATAAGTCCTAGGCTAGACATTTTGTTAATTCTTTTACAATGAACATGTCCTAGCCTATTATGCCACAACTCAAAAGAATAGTTCAAAGTAGAAATAGTATTAATATCATTTTTCTGGGTTACAACAAGCTAAATTTTGTACATTCCTTCAGTCTGGAAAGCCTTTCCGAAGAATGTACCCTTCTTGGACATCACCATCTGGCCAGCATTGATGTCCATCCTCAAGCCTGCGTTACAAAGCAGGCTCCCAGAGATCAGGTTCTTAGCAATTGCAGGAACATGCTTCACTCCTTGAAGCGTCAGAGTGTTCCCCGATGTGAGTTTCAGCTCCACCGTCCCGATCCCCAGTACTTCAGCTTGTGCCTGGTTTGCCATTAAGACTTTCTCGGAAGTTGGCTCATATGACTCGAACCATTCCTTGTCTGAGCAGACATGACATGTCGTACCAGTGTCTATCCACCAGTCCGAGTCAACTCCCGCATTTGCAACCTGTGCTATCATTGCAACCAGATTAGTAACCAAAGAAACCTTACTAGGCTCACCTTTTTCTGGTTCCTTGCAGTCACTTTTGTAGTGGCCCTTCTTGCCACATTTGAACAAGTCACATGGGACTTGGATTTCTGATTCTTGAATGAAGGACTCTTCACTTTCAGATTAGTGAAGTCCTTCTTCTTCTTATGAGGAGAAGCCGCCTGCTTCCCTTTGTACTCTCTGGTTTGGACCAGATTTGCTTTCGCCAGTTGTTTGGACAGAGAATCCATCTTCTGTTGAGAGCGCATCTCGTCCTCAACATGGATTTCTTGCAGGAGATCTTCCATACATATGTCCAGCTTCTTGCGGTGCATCCTGCATAGAAGTTGCTCCACCCCGCAGGAAGTTTAGAGACGATTCCTCCAACGACAAACTTGTCGACAAGAGGCATCTTCTCGTCATCTAATTTTTGGCGCAGCTTCAGAAACTCCTTTACTTGGGGCAGCATAGCCTTCTCATCTTCGAAGGTCCACTTGTGGTATCTTTCAACCAAGAAGATCTTGGACCGATTCTCGTCATCTTCGTACAATTTCCCCAAGGAGTCCCAAATTTCTTTGGCAGAATTCTTCTTGGAATAAGACTCTGCCAGAGAGTCTTCCATGCTATTGAGAATCAACAGTTTACAGATACTGTTTTCTCTAATCCATTTCGCCTGCTTGGACTTAGCAGCGACAATAACTTCTGCGGTTCCGGTTGTTGGAACGACCGGTTCTTCCTCATTCAGCACGTGATCAACTTCCACGAGTTGAATGTTTAATGTTACTTTCCGTTTCCAGATTTGGAAATGTTCGCCGTCAAATTTCTCCAACTTGTTAAAGTCGGTATTGACGAGCGATGCACGTGAGTTATCCATCTTTTCGATATAGCTTTGAGATTGTTAGTCCCTTGGCGAACAATCGATGGAAAAACACGATTTCAGAAACTATTGTAAAGACAATGTTTCCAGCAAAACACCCTAAAGAAGGTGATGTTGTATTACGAGAATCTAAAAAGATTATTTCGTAATATTTCTTGAAGGCAACAGAACCGTATAACTTCTAAAGAGAAGCGACGGTATTCTCGAAGGCAACAGAAGAAGCAGAAAGCCTGCTGGGGTGAAAGATCACCGGCGCTCAAAGCTATATCCGCCTTACGGACAAGCCTCCAGGAACCAGCAAGTTCGAAGAGAACTTTAGAACGCTGGCCAAAAATGTCGACGACTCCTCGGAATAGCAGCAGCACTTCTCTCTCTCTCTGGAAATTCTCTGATTATTTTCTGTAACCCTGGAGAGAGGAGATGCTGCTGATATTATAGGCACGAGGTGGGCTTTTCAAATTCTGAACGCACGCCCTGGATTAATGCCAGATCCGAATTTTTGGATCTGAGCCATTTCCGGATCTGAGCCCACAAGACCCGCGGACGTTACATAATTTGAACGGCCCGCTCGACCCGCTCGACGCGCTCGACCCGTACGCTCCGTACGCTCCGTACGCTCCGTACGCCTCGCACGCCACGCACGCCACGCAGGGCCGCGCAGAGGCTCGCGCACGAGCGCAACTAAAGCGCACAATAGCGCAACTAAAGCGCACAATGCGCCTTGCGCCTTGCGACGAGCTGTCGTGCTAAGTGCCATCAAAAAGCCACAATAAGCCTCAAAAGCCCATTAGCCCAAGCCCAAGCCCAAGCCCGAGCCCGAGCCCGAGTCCGAGTCCGAGTCCGAGTCGCTAAGCCCCTTCGGGGCTTAGCTCCAATAGATTTAAATCTATTTTCATTTGGCCAAAAGTTGGTTTCTTATTCTCACCTCTATGTAAAATCCTCCCACATGGCACCCTCCATTGGGCCTCAACCCATGTGCATCTCTCTATTCCTTCATAAGTAATATAGAGATACATTGGTGTGATTTTCCGATGTGGGACTATCTTTTAACAATAGAGTGTTGTGAACACACAACTCATAGAATAAAACACCAACATTATGTATGACATTTCAGAATGTCCATGCTTGTAGATAACTTCTTATAAGTAAAATAATATAATTTTATAACCTATCAACACTATTACATGTATAACCTTTAGCTAGCTGAAGCTATTTAAAGAGAGGGGAATGAGTACGTGTGAGGTTGCCCAAGGATTAGTTGTAAGTAGATGATGGTTCTGCCTCCCTTGCACGCGAGCAAGCACCATTGCTATGGTTCCTTCTCCTCCGACGATGCTCGCAGAGGAGTCGTAGCGCTGGGAAGCGTCTAGTCGAAGGGATGCGACAGTACGTTGCACGGCAATAAGCTCGATATCTGGCTTCCGGCGACTACGAGGCAATGTGGCTTTGTTTCGGGCGACAACGACCTCGAGCGGTGATGGACGGAACGGCGGAGGAACTGGGTTATGGTCACGCACGAGGGCGGCAACTCCTGGACTCACTGAGAACGACAGTCCTCATTGACTGTCATTGACATTGTCGTTGCTGTTGGTGTTACTCCTCCTCGGCATGAGGAACATAAGGAAGAGGCGTGCCACAGCCGAGATTACGTGAGGCGAGGCCCCTGTAGAGAACTCAGGTAGGTCACAGAGGATCAGTTAGCACATCCCGGAAGGAGATGGGTTCGCCGGGAAGGAGTGTTGGGAAAGAAGCGCGAAAACCTTTTCCCAAATCGGAGAGTACCTGCGAGAGGACCGAGCAATACAACGCATGAACCCAAAAACAACCACACAAAACAATCCACGCAGACACAGAGAATTTTTGACGTGGAAAACCCTTGCGAAAAAAACCACGGGACGATCGGAGTCCAACCCTGAGAAGCCTCCACTAATGGAATAGAAGAATAACACCCTCTACAACCTCCTCCCGATCCAAATCGGATCCCCACAACACTTAGAAGCAAGAACAATGATTACAAGGCTACGAAGAACGAGAACGACAAGTAGAGATTACCCGAACGCGATCTCCTTCGAAAACGACCTTCAATCCTCCGTTTCTCTCCCAAAGTTGCAAATGGCACTCTTGCATCCTTCCACTCTCTCCTCTCGTTGTGTGCTACAATTGTGTTACTATTAGATTAGGGTTTGGAAATCCCAACTTAACTCCCTAATTCCGCAACAAATCTGGACCATTGGATTAGATCCAATGGTGAAAAATCACCCAGATTTCTGCCTCAGCCCCGACGACACAGAGTTCGGCCAGAACTCTGTGTCGGGCAAACAGCAAGTACCAACAACATTCTGGAATGGCCAAACCGAGTTCGGCCAGAACTCGGCCTGGGACCGAGTTCGGCCCGAACTCGGTAGCCCCAGTTTCAGAAGCTCCCCTTTGGAGCAGCAGCAGCAGTAGCAACTCCTCGTTGCCTACTTTCCGAGCTTCTTCGACATCGAACGGTGCTCGTCGCACTCCGGGATCTTCTCCACATAGGTTGGGAACCCCACCCACTCCAACAAATCTTTCCCTTCACAACTATGGGGAGGATATCGTCATCCCGACGATCTGCCTGCAGTACTCAAACTTCCCCTTGGTAGAATCTTCGTGAACATATCAGCCCCATTGTCATCTGTATGAACCTTCTCAAGCTCCGCGTCCTTCTTCTCAACCACATCCCGTATCCAATGATACCGAGTCTCGATGTGTTTGGACCGGCTATGAAATATCTGATTCTTCACAAGGTGAATAGCACTCTGACTGTCACAAAGCAAAGTATACTGCTCTTGCTTTAGTCCTATTTCCTGCAGCAGCTTCTTCATCTACAGCAACTCCTTGCAAGCCTCCGTCGCCGCAATGTACTCTGCCTCTGTCGTCGACAAGGCAACACACTTCTGCAACCGCGACTGCCACGACACCGCTCCTCCCGCAAACATCATCACGTAGCCCGAAGTCGATCGCCTCGTGTCTACATCTCCAGCCATATCAGCGTCGGTATACCCAACCAGCTTCGGCTCGTCACCACCAAAGGAAAGTCTCCAACCAACAGTGCCCTGAAGATATCGTAGAATCCACTTGACCGCACTCCAATGTACCCTTCCAGGATTTGAAAGATACCTGCTAACCGTACCAACTGCATGAGCAATATCTGGCCTCGTACACACCATGGCATACATAAGGCTTCCCACAGCTGAGGCATATGGAACCCGCTCCATATCTTCCTTTTCGTCCTCGGTAGATGGACACTGCTCCTCAGTGAGCTTAAAGTGAGCCGCAAGGGGGCAACTCACTTTCTTCGATCCGTCCATACTGAAACGCTGAAGTACCCGGTGAATGTACTTCTTTTGGGACAAATGTAGCAACTTGGACTCTCTCTCTGGCTGATCTCCATCCCAAGAATAGTCTTCACTGCGTCCAAATACTTCATAGAGAAGGCCGCGCCCAGTTGGCGCTTCAGCTCCGCTATCCTAGTGGCATTCCGACCCACTAATAGCATATCAAACATAGAGCAATAAAATGATGAAATCATCATCGGCAAAATATCTCACAAATACACAGTGATTCGACGTCGTCCGTGCATAACCATGCTCCCCCATAAATGACTCAAACTTTCTGTACCACTGCCTCGGAGCCTGCTTCAGACCATACAAGCTCTTCCTCAACCGGCAGAACAAATGTGACTTGTCCTTCTCACAGAATCCCTCTGGCTGCTCCATGTACAGCTCCTCCTCAAGATCACCGTGGAGGAATGCCATCTTCACATCCATCTGCTCGGCCTCCAAGTCGAGACTGGCTGCTAATGCTAGCACCACCCGAATAGACGAATGCTTGACGACATGCAAAAAGATCTCATCATAATCCACGCCTTTCCGCTGACCGTAGCGTTTAACTACCAGTCTTACTTTGTATCGAGGGCGAGTAGCATCATCCGTCTGCTTCACTCTAAACACCCATCGATTCTTCAAAGCCTTCTTGCCCTTTGGCAACCGCACCAGCTCATAAGTGGAATTAGTGTGCAAGGAACTCATCTCCTCCTGCATGGCCTCCATCCACTCCTGCCTGTGTTCGTCTTCCATAGCCTCTGCAAAGCTTTCGGGCTCTCCCCCGTCAGTCAATAACACATACTCATCCGGTGAGTATCTCGTAGATGGTCGACGATCTCTGTCGCTCCTTCTCAGTGGAGCCACTGGTGCTGGCTGTATATCAACAGCCTCCTCCCCTTCAGGAACTGCCTCCCCGGCATGCTCATCCTTCTGAGGGACACCCTGACCATCATCAGCAGGCTGATGATCAAGGTTGGGAGCAACTCCATGTACTGGCACCCCCATAAATGGATCCTCTGCGATGTCCTCTGAAAACTGCTCGGAGCGAAATGACTCTAACTCAGGCAATTCCTCAGCCTCAGAAGGCGTCTCGGAATCCTGAGTGTTGGTCATGGTCTGATCCTCGACGAATACCACGTCCCTGCTTCTGTAGAGCTTTCTTTCCACCGGGTCGTAGAGTCTATAGCCAAACTCATCCCGACCATAGCCGACAAAGACGCATCGCCTCGTCTTCGGCTCAAGTTTGGTCCTCTCGTCCTTCGGTACATGCACGAAGGCCTTACAGCCAAACACTCGCAGGTGATTGTATGACGGCTCTTTGCCGTACCATACTTTGTCAGGCACATCACCCTGCAAAGGAGCACCAGGAGACAAATTAATAACATAAGCAGCTGTGAGAAGAGCCTCACCCCAATAACTGTCCGGCAAGTTTGATTCTGACAGCAAACACCTCACCCTCTCCATCAGTGTCCTGTTCATGCGCTCCGCTACACCATTGAGCTGAGGTGTCTTGGGCGGAGTCTTTTGGTGTCGTATCCCCTGCTCTCTGCAATATGCATCAAAGGGACCGATGTATTCGCCGCCATTGTCGGACCGAACATACAATAACTTCTTGCCCGTCTCTCTTTCAACAGAGGCCTGAAACTCTTTGAAAGTAGGCAGCACCTGATCCTTGGTCTTTAAGGCATAGACCGAAACCTTCCTGGAACAGTCATCAATAAAGGTTACAAAGTAAGATGCACCACCAATAGATTTTACCTTCATAGGACCGTAGACATCCGAGTGAATCAACTCGAGCAACGCCGGCTTCCTTGAACTTGGGTGACTTTGGAAAGATACCCTATTTTGCTTCCCAGCTAAGCAGTGCGTGCACTTCTCCAACTTTGTAGACTTGAGCCCTGGAATCACCTTCCTGTTCACCAAGTAGCTCATCCCCTTCTCGCTGATATGGCCGAGCCACCTGTGCCACAACTCGGTAGACGCATCACTAACTGCGTTCACCTCCTGTGCCCCCTGTGCGTTCCCCTCCATATAGTAGAGACCGGACTTCTTGCTTCCTTTGGCAATCACCATCGAACCCCTGGAAAGATTCCACTGACTATTCCCGAAGAGACCGAAGAATCCCTCGTCATCCAACCTTCCAACCGACACCAGGTTGAAACGGATATCAGGGACATGACGAACATCCTTGAGAACAAGAACCGCACCCGTCTTCGTTCTCAAATGCACATCTCCAACGGCAACTACCTTCGACATCTCCATTGCCCATCTTCAATACTCCACAGTCGCCTGTTGTGTAAGTGGCAAATAGTGCCCTGTTGTGAGATACATGTGCTGAAGCCCCTGAGTCCACCAGCCAAGAATTGTCATCGCAGGCGAGGTTTGTGATAACCTCGTCACCTACGACGATCACATCGCCTCCATGCATCGAGGCCGCCGCTGTAGTGTTCTCTTCTTGCTTCCCCTTGTCGCCCTTCTCTCTCTTCCAAGTGAAACAGTTCCGCTTGATGTGGCCCTTCTTACTACAATGGTAATACTCTGAGTCCTCGTAACGACCCTTGGACTTCCCCCTGCTCTTGTCTCTGCCACCACCTGGACCCCTGCTTTTGCCCCTTCCGCGGCTCTCTGAAACCAATGCCTCTGAGTGATGGGATGTAGATGAAGTGCCCTGAGAACGTCTCCGTATCTCTTCATTCAGCACCCCGCTCTTAGCAAACTCCAGACTGACCACGCCCTCTGGAGCAGAAGCGATCATAGATACTCGTACGGTCTCCCACGAGTCTGGCAATGTACACAGCAGCCACAGTCCCTGAACTTCGTCGTCGAACTTGACTCCCATTGAAAACAGCTGGTCAACCACGCCCTGGAACTCACTCAAGTGATCCGAAATAGACGCTCCATCCTTGTATCGCAGATCCATCATCGTTCGGATCAGGAACAACTTGTTTACCCCGGTCTTCTTCGCATACAAGGATTCCAGCTTATCCCACAACGTCTTCGCGTGCTCAATATTGGCAACGTGGTTGTACACGTTCTCATCAACAAACTGCCGTATGTACCCACACACCTGTATATGCTCGAATGTCCAGTCCTCCTCGGATTTATCACTGGGCTTCTCGGATGCAAACACGGGTAGATGCAGCTTCTTGACAAACAGCAAATCTTTCATCTTGCTCCGCCAATAGTGATAGTTGGTGCCATTCAGGTTCACCATGCGCACCGGCTTCGCGTCCATCTCTCCTCTCTGGTTTCTCTGTCAACTACTGACACCCTTCTGAATTCCAGAACCGGGCTCTGATACCACTCTGTTGAGAAAGAAGCGCGGAAACCTTTCCCCAAACCGGAGAGTACCTGCGAGAGGACCGAGCAATACAACGCACGAACCCAAAAACAACCACACAAAATAATCCACGCTGACACAGAGAATTTTTGACATAGAAAATCCTTGCGGGAAAAACCACGGGACGATCGGAGTCCAACCCTGAGAAGCCTCCACTAATGGAATAGAAGAATTACACCCTCTACAAACTCCTCCCGATCCAAATCGGATCCCCACAACACTTAGAAGCAAGAATAATGATTATAAGGCTACGAAGAACGAGAACGACGAGTAGAGATTACCCGAACGCTATCTCCTTCGAAAACGACCTTCAATCCTCCGTCTTCTCTCCCAAAGTTGCAAATGGCACTCTTGCCTCCTTTCTCTCTCTCCTCTCGTTGTGTGCTACAATTGTGTTACTATTAGATTAGGGTTTGGAAATCCCAACTTAACTCCCTAATCCCGCAACAAACCTGGACTGTTGGATTAGATCCAATGGTGAAAAATTACCCAGATTTCCGCCTCAGCCCCGACGACACAGAGTTCGGCCAGAACTCTGTGTCGGGCAAACAACAAGTACCAGCAACATTCTGGAATGGCCAGACCGAGTTCGGCCAGAACTCGGCCTGTGACCGAGTTCGGCCCGAACTCGGTAGCCCCAGTTCCAGAAGCTCCCCTTTGGCAGCAGCAGCAGTAGCAACTCCTCGTTGCCTACTTTCCGAGCTTCTTCGACATCGATTACCAATTAACTAATTAATTAGTTTGCTATGCTCAGTTACATATTTTGTTATAAATCAGTTACAAATTTGTTCTTTTGACCTCAGTTCTATTGGTATTTACTAGTAGTGCCACTCAGATCTGACTTGGGAGAAACTCTAATTTTTATTATAAATATTTGGAGAGCTTTCCAGTTATTATTTATATTTTTATACTCTGACACTGTCAGTCCACAGTTCTCTGGCACTGTTCCCAATGCACACCATTACTCTTTACTGACGAGCTCGTCGACCGCCACCGCGACCTCGTCGGAGTGCGAGGATCTCCGCCGATTCTCACCACTACTACATCACTCCCGTGTCCAGATCGGACACTGCTCGCCAACAGGAGCTACCACGCCATAGTCGACACTGCCAAGCCACCACTACAGACCTCGTCGGGGATTCGTCTCATCTCACCTAGACTCGTCGACGACCGAGCTACCAGGAGTCTCGTGTGCCACTAGACACCGCTCTCGTCGACCGTCGTTAGATATGCGTTCCTGGCCTTCGAAAGACGAGCTAACCCCTGAGATTCGTGCTGACGACTCGGGAGCCACGCTACCCTTCGATCCTTGTGCCATCACTTTGGAGATCGAACCGTCGGCAGGGGAGGTGACCGCCACTGCCGAGATCTGGCATCACCGAGCCTGGGCCGCGACGCCGCTAACGCAGCACCGAACGCCAGAGGAGACGAGCCACATCATCCACTATCGGATCTAGCCGAAGCCGTCGTCGAGGTGAGTTCCGCCTCGATCTACTCGATCCCCTTCTTTCTTGTTTCTAGGGTTTGTGTTTGGGGGCTGCTGTGGAGTGATGTAGGAAGGGGTTAGGGTTTTCGAGCAGATCTGGGAAGGAAGTAAAAGCGTTAAGATTTTCTTGGATATTTGGAGAAGAATGAAGGAAGGGGTTGGGGTTTCCATCATGCGACCAATGGTGGGTTTGTATTAAGAAGAAGATGAAGTATTGGGGAGAAAGAGCCATAGGATTAGATGTTGTTCTTTGAGGAGGCGGCTGCTATGAGGAAGAAAAAGTGAGTGTGGGCGACTTTGTAAGAAGTGGAAGAGAAGAGGGAAGGAAATCATTAGGGTTAGGGTTTAGGCGAGTTAGGGAAGACGTTAAGAGGAAGAAGGAAAGAATGTTTGGGTTCTGTCGGCTGAAAGAAATGAGAGAAAGAGGCTTTGTGTTAGGGTTTTGGTGTTTGAATCATGGGCTGGGTCGGGTTGTGAGTGTGGGCCTGACCAGTTGGGCTGTGCTAGTTAATGAAGAAATAGGAATTGAATTAGCAGTAATAGCAATACGGGCCGGGTTAGCAGGCCAGTTGGACTTACTAGTAGACTGTGGTTTAATAATTGTTGGCATGGGCCAGGACATAGGTTGGGCTGTGCAGGCTGGTTTAGGAAGGATTAGAAATAGAATATTTTGGGCTGGGGTGTTTGGGTTGGTTATATGGTTTTTATTCTTGCTATCATCCTTAATATTATTATCCTTATTGTCTATATATATATATATATATTTTTTTTTTTTTTTTTGTCATATATATATATATATATATATATATATATATATATATATATATATATATATATATATATATGTGTTTTTCTGTCAAATATATATGTTGCTATAAAAATTATTTTCATAGCTAGATTTGTATATGTTCATCTTCTATTTATAAATGGCTCTTGTTAATATTTATATAAAGTTTAAAGTAATTTGCAAATGATTGCTAATGTTACGATCTAACTATTTTGCTATAAATTTTTATACATATTGCTAGTATTTGTTATAGAATATTAACTGCTAATAATTAGATAATATCTTATTATCAATATTTTGTAAATAGTCTAGCTAGCAAGTATTTTTCTAAACATAAATAATTTTTGCTAAAATATAGTATTTATCACTAGTACTTATTTTGAGTAAAGCTATATAGATACTTCTAAAATATTGTTAGCTAGAATTAGCTAGTTTATGAATATAATTAGTCTATAGATAATTAGTTTATGAAAACAACTAGTTACTAGTTAAACAATTTAGCTAGTGAGATGACATTGATTAGAATCCTAACAAACTTGTACCAAATTCTAGGTGGATATACAGATTTATGCTTTACTATTCTCAATTTTCCAGAGTAAGGCAAGTACACAGACTTGAACTCTTTACTCTGTATTTCTGTCTTGTTTCATGTTCTCATATTGGACACTAAATTCACACGATGTATTGTGACTTGTTGATCATATTGTGTCTCATTGTTTCTTGCGGGGATTGGGAAAAATATTGACTAGTGTGTGACCATATACTTAGCTAGGTATTGTGAATAGCCTAATCGTACAACTTAGCTAGGTATTGTGAATAGCCTAATCCTACAACTTACGTACGATTAAGCCGAACCTTATTGTGATATTATGGTCCAGCTGGTCACACATTAGTTTAATATTTCAAATTCACATTTGTATTGATTGTCTTGTTCTTTGTTCCAGTTCTTGTACTACAGTCTCATATTGCAGTTCTTACACCATTGTTTCATATTGTAGTTTAGTCCATATTTTATCCCTGTGTATTTTAGATTACATTGTAGTCTGCTTCTTGTCGGGATTGTACTTTACTCTTTTTCTGACAGGATACGTTGCAGGTGAGCTTGGGGCCATAGTCAGCAGGATGACATCATTAGAGTTGCAGGATCTAGCCTAGTTTATTTCTTAGATTGTTTACACTTTACTTCTGGATATTGTATAGAGATTTCATCATTGTATATTTATTCTTTTATCGGATTTGTCTCCGGATGATTTTGTATAATTGTCTCAAATGACTTAGTGGATTGTGGTGACATTTTCTGGGACGTTTATAGATGCTGTTGATGTTTATTTATCTTGTGACTTGGAGTTTTTCTTAGATTGTACAGCTTACTTCGTTGTGTCCATCAACGAAGGTTGGGCGTGTTCGACACGTACCCGATTATTCGGGAGCGGGACGTGACAGCGGACCAGAGGGGATCGACAGCCTGCCGACCGCACCGTGTAGGTGAAGGCACGGCTCACCACTGTAGGGTCAGCTGTGTGGTGGTGCACTACTTAGGCCGGAGCTCAACCCACGGCCGCTCGAGAAGGTTGCAGAGGGAGAATGTGGCATACTGCTGTAGTACAGTGCACCTATACAGTAGAGCCCATAATGGGAGCTCGGCTGAAGGGAGTGTAGTTGGAGAGAAGAAGAGGAAGGTTTGGATATTAGTTCATGTGCCTCCCTTGTTACGTATAGAAGGAGAGGGAATGGTAATAAGGAGTATAGGAAATATAGGATGGGAGTAATTAAAAATGGGATGCTGGGAAGGAGCAATGGTAAGGGATATATGGGCTTTATGGTGTATAGAGAGGGAATGTCATAGCTTCTGTTAGGGAAGTAATGCAAGGGAAAAAGAAGGATGGCGGCTGTGGCAAGAGTGAATAATGAGTGAGTGAGAGTAGAAAGTGGAGAATTTAGTGTTTATATAGAGAGGGGAATGGATACAGGGGATGAATGGATGGCTTCGATGAAGGGGGGTGATGGAGGAGTGATCTAAGGCTTACATTTTTAGGGTTTTAAAAAGGAAGGTGTGGGCTAGAGGATGGATGGCATTTTGGGCCCAGGCCTGGATTAAAAAATTACGTTGGGATTTAAAGGTGACTGGTCAGACTTAGAATGGTTAAGGATTTAAGGTCCCAAGTAAATAAACTCTATGTATATGCATCCATACATATATGAATATAGGGATTAGGCCCAATACAATATATGTATGCAATAAGTATTCATATATATATTATATATAATATATAATATATAATATATATATATATATTATATATATATATTATATATATATATATATACAACATATGTATGCAATAAGTATTCATATATATAGGCTTAACCCAAAATATCAATTTAGTAATTACTGGAAATATGCTAAGCATAATCTTGACATTATGGAAAAGTATATATATATATATATATATATATATATATATATATATATATATATATATATATATATATATATATATTGGAAAGAAAAACCATTTCATTAAAAAGTAGAGTGGCTCTAAATGAGCAGTACAGATGCCAGGACACAAAACACAAAATGGTCCTGCTAGCCTAAGTAGGAAATACAAATAATTGAAAAGTTAAAATTCGAAATTTCGAAAAATTTCGAATTTGTAAACGCTGGTTAGGCTCTCAGCCCTATGGAGAATGGGCACACTACCCAAGCCCGATTGCACGGAACCCGAAGTGGGGGGGGGGGGGGGGTAGTTGGCACGCAACCCAGGGTACTGCACTGCCCGATGTGGACGTGCTGCACGAGGGCGCCTCGAGCCCCGCACCTAGGCGCGTTGCCCGGAGCCGGGTGGCTCGGAGAGGCGCTGACGGGCGGTGAGCGGTGGCGACGGAGGGGTACAACGGAGGGAGGGGTGGGAGGGGGGAGGGGGAGGGAGGCTGCTCGACCTCCGGTCGGCGGAGAGAGGGCTCCGACGGGGGTGAGAGGAGGGGGTGTTGCAGAGAGGTCCAACGGCGTCCGAAGGCAGCCACCGGAGTCTGCGAGAGGGGGAGGCCCGCCGACGTTGGTCGGGGCCGGTCAAAAGCGGGGGGGGGGGGGGAGGGGCCTCCAGCGCGCGACGGAAGCGATATATAAATATATATATATATATATATATATATATATATATATCTATATATATAATATATATATATATATATATATAGGGTTCTGCTTCACATGGCCACCAGATCGTCGCAGCGGCCGCCATGTGGGTGCTATGGAAAAATCGAAACAAGGCGAGATGCGAAGGCCACCAATACTCTGCCGATCAGCTCACTCGGGAAGTCCTCCGTCAGTGCCGTAAACGAAGCACCCATTGCTCCCACATGCCGAGATCCTTTTGGTCCTCTACCCTCCCATAGCTTTTGTTTGTGGTGATCCCTCCACCCCTCTTCGTCCCTTTTGGTGGTATACTTGTACATGCTTTGTCATTTTGGGTCTTGTATACTTGGACTGGCTTGGTTTTGTGCCTTTTAATAAATGGTGAGGGTTTTCCCAATATATATATATATATATATATATATATAATATATATATATATATATATATATATATATATATATGATAACAAATATAGTATACAAATATAAAATGAAATATATGTAATATAATTAAATTATGATATTTAAATAATTAACATATGAGCTTTTACTCGAAAAGAAAAAAGAAGAAGAAATAAATACTTACTAAATTGAAATAATAGGAATTTCTCAACTCAGCAAAAATTGAAATTATAACATTTAGAATGGGGTTTACAATACCCCACTTAAGCAAACATTTTCCACCTTTTTTCCGATGGCCTCCTCTTTATGACTAGAAATTGGACAAAAGTTTATAATTCTTTTCTTCAATTCCCAATCTTCATAAGCAACTTTTTATAGTGCAAAGTGCAAACAGTTCAAAAAGAAACAACTCCCAAAGAGTCCCAAAATAACTATCAACATGAACTCAATAGTCCCAAATTATTAAAAATTTAACAATATTAAACATAAACAGCAAGTATAAACTTATTTTTGGCAGCATTTTTTCAACAACATGTTTTTTGTAGCAATTTTTTTCAGCAAATGCTCTTTGTTGCAGCATTTTTTTCCATCACCCTGCATAAATGCATATTCCATAAAGAAACATATAATTAAAATTTTCCAAAGTTTGGACTTACAGTAAGAAAAAAAAGTAATATTCGAACCTTCGAGAAAGCAAGAGCTAGAGCAACTGCAGTGAGAAAGGCTCTCCTTCCATAATTCATGCAACAATAACATAAATTAATTAGGAAATAAAAGAAATAAAGAAATAAAAATTTACCAGGAAACTATATCAACAGATATAGGTAAAAAAAATTACTTGAATAATTGATTCAGAGTTGAGAGCTGCCCACTTCGACAGATCTAAGTTAGCTCTCGAGGTTAGGTATCGACAAATCTAGGTTAGAATCTTGAGTTCGGTAACCTGGGGGAGGGGGGAGAGATCAGAGATGATATTTAACAAATATAGCATAAAACTCGACAGATCTAGGTTAGATCTCGAAAGATCTAGCATAGAACTCGAAGATGAAAGGGGTTAGGCTTTCCAAAGATGGGATAGGGCGGAAGGAGGATGGGGGCTTTAGGAAGCAGCCGGAGGTCCGGAGAGTGGTCGCTACAGATGAGAAGAAAGAGAGGACTAGTCCAGTCTCGAGCTCTAGCTCGATATTTAATCCACTATTTGAAATAGCAGTTACACCACGTGGTTTAATCCGAAGGGCACCCGACTTCTTACAACTCGTGCTTTTATCCGAAGGGCACGACGACTTCAACCACGAGCTTTAATACGAAGGACTCGCGACTTCACAACAACAAGTGTAGAGACAACACTTTGAAATCCAAGCTTTAACTCGACCAGACTTCTAAAATTGTAACCGCGTTGGCACTAGAAGGCTGGGAGTTGATCTTGGGAATGGAAAGGTTTATAACTCAGATGGTAGAGGATATGAAAGTGAATGAGTTAAAATGGTGAAAACCCATAGCTATTTATAGGTTTACTGGGGACCGAACTCGGGCAGAGTTCGGTACTCTAACGTTCATAAATTTGAACGTTAGAGCCTGGTCTCTAGGATGGAAAATAGCAAACTGGGTGAGGGGACCGAGTTCGGTCCGAGCTCGGCCACCTCATTTCCAGAATATTTCTGGTTTGGGTTCAGGCTGATTTAAGTGGACTGATTTATAGATTTGGTTAGGGTTTATGCTTCCTGGTGCCAACACGACCCAATGCACATTTTGTCCTATAAAAAATATAGAACAAATATAAAAACCAAGAGCACTTGATGACACCTTTTTCTTTGATGGCAGTTGTCCAAAGATAAACAGATCTGGAAATCTGAATATCTTTCGGGGGCTTCGCCCCCGAACCTCCACGGGGGGCGCTGTCCCCTCGACCCCTGTCCGCTGACCAGACAGCGGAACCCCCCGAGTGCGAGGCCCGGATAGGTCGTTGGACGGTTCAAAAATCTTCTTGTATAGCGCCATCCTTGGCCCATCATTTGTTCTTCATAACATATGTACTAGTTTGATCATGCTTACTGTGTCAAGTACATGTTTTAGGCGAACAAAACAGTATAATAGTATGATAAATTTAATGAATAGTAGGACCATGCTAAGTTTAATTAGCAACATGATATTGATTACATGAATACATTATGTTAAATTTAATTGATTAACCATATTCAAAATATGATACAACCATTGGACTAACATCGTGTACATTGATTAAGCCGTACCGCACTTATTGTGTTATTGTTCTATTGTACACCCTAGCCGATCTTATGTAAATTATAATTTCAAATCACTAATGCACTTGGTCTTGTGTTTCCATTGTATAGTGTCATTGCTTCATTTACACATTAGTTCATAGTAGCATTACAATACAGTCTATTTAGTATTTTCATATCGTAGGATTATACTTTGCTCATTTTCTGACTAGATATGTTCCAGGTGAGTTTGACGCTGACCTCATACTAGTTGGTATGGTCCCACATAGGGCACTACTGGAGATGACTAGCTCAGGTGGTGGAGCCAGATGCTGATCAGGAGATCTAGAGCACTGTAGTACTTTTAGCTGTGATTTGTGTTGTTTGATGTTGTACTGTATAGACTGGATGACCGTATAATAGCTTAAGAGTCACTTTACCTTTTACCGGATTTGTCTCTGGATATTCATTGTAAAAGTGTACTCCTAAAACATAGTGAGACTCTGTGATAATGTTGTGATGTAGTATGCGATAGATGTTGTGATGATGATTGATCTCGCATTTTAATGATTATTGAGGTATAGACAGCTAACTACCACCGTCAACGACGGCGTAGGCTGGACGTGCCCGACTCGTATCTAGTTATATGGGAGCGGGACGTGACATAAATCCAGACCCGATAATCGACCCGTTAACCGATATATTTAAAACCCATAACTGATCACCGAACCGATTTTTTTAACCCCAACCGATTTGTGAAAACGTGTCGTATCGGGTCGGGTCGGTTACAGTTTTAGAACCGAAATTTGCTCACCTTATATATAT
>JANAVB010023718.1:0-65617 GCA_029216955.1 Iris pallida | reverse complement strand
CTGTTCAATTCCCCATCCACTATTTAGTCTATTTTATCCCCCTCCCTCTCATTTTGGCGTGCGTCCGAAGTCCGAACAACAAAAAGAGTCGATCGAGAGAGAGAGAGAGAGAGAGGGTGAAGGGTGATTTGGACCTAATCTGAGATTTAGCCGGTGGGTCATTGAGATTTCCGCTCTTCTTCCCTGGAAACCCAAAAAAGAAGGTATCTTTTGCTTCTTCTTCTTCAATGGATAATGTGTTATTGGATTGAACTATTGGTTTAGGAATTGAATGATTGGATTTTGATGAGTTTTCGAGAAGAAATGGTCTCTTTCTCATTTCTGGATATTTTTTATGGAACTTTTTGGTTTTAGATTTCGGTTTAGGAAAGGAAGAGAGAGAGAGCTGGAAACAATTTGTTGTTTCAAATGGATCATTCGTATTACATACAAATTATTTTTTCTATGTATTTTTGGGCTTGGAATTCATTTCTGGGTTTTCTTTGTTAACCTTTTGGGTTTTGAATTCATTCTTAGGAAAACAAGTAGAGACAGATAGTGCTTACATCTAATCTCATGCCAAAAAAAAACCTTCCTTTCCGAGAGATTTTTTTCAGTATTTATTTGTATTGGATATAAACTATTTCTGAATTTTTTCTTCTTTTTTTTTTAAATGGATAATTTGGGTTTAGAATCCATTTTAGGAAAGAAAATTGGATTTTGACTGCTTTTCTTACATGAGTTTCTCTTTTTAGTCATGTTGAAGTGATGTGATTTCCTCGAGTTTGAGTTTGGCAAAGAAGGCAAATGTTAAAGCCACCCCCAAATTACTAAGAGCATCTCCAACCCTACTGTGAGTTTAGAAAAAATAGTTGCCACATAGGAATGGCAAACTTTCATTCCAAAAATCTTCTCCAATGCAAATGTAGAATAAAACATGAAGTTGACATGACAATGACATGGCAAGGAGAATGTGAATTTGGTTGTCTAGATCTAGACAATGCACTTCACAATGACTTTGTCTCCACATCATCAATTATGAATAGAAATATTATAAAAAAGTTGAAGAAGTGGAGGAGTTGCCTTGGAAGTTGGAAAAATACTTTTTATTGTCTCCTCAATACTTTTGCATTGGAGAGAGTTTTTCTATCTCATTGTCTTTTGAGATATAGTTTTGCCACTAACAAGACATTGTCTTGTGGCTCATGCCAGATAGGAGCCACCTACACTCAACACTTAACAAGAGATGCTCTAAGGGCAACCCTCCTACTAAGGGCAACCATGATTTTTTTTTTTTTTTTTACTAAGAGCAACCAAAGTTGAACAAGTTTACTAAGGGCCACCGAGAAAAAAAAAATTTGTGAAGCAGTTCGCCATCCTCGACGAGGTCTTCCCGCCCAGGGAGGTTCGCCCGGCCAAGGGGGCGTCGTAGGGAGGTGCCACGGCGGCATGCGGCTGCCGACGTCGCCGTGCGGGCTGCAGCCGTCGCTGCTGCTGTTGCAAACGCAGCTGGCTGCTCTTGCTGCTCGTCCAGGGCTGGATGGGCGGGGTGACGGAGTAGACGGAGAGGAGGGTGGACTCCGGGAGGGAGACCAGGTGCTGGGGTCCATCAGCGGGGTGGAGAGGTGGGCGAGCTCCACCACCGTGGAGAAGGGGCGGCGCGAGGAGGGTTGATGCCATTTTTTTTTCGGTGCTGATGGAATGGGCTCGGTGCTGATGGAAAGGGTTCGGTCCTCCTCCTCCTCCCGCAACACCCTCCGCAATACCCTCCGCCTCCCACCACCTTCCGCGCCCAACCTACAGTGTGTATGGCTTGCCTGCAGTCTTGTCTTCACTTTGGACTGCAGGCAAGCCCTGCAGTTACTGTAGGTTGGAAGTTAAAAAAAAGAAATTCTGTCAATCGAGGACTGTAGGCAAGCACTGCAGTCCTGTGTTCACTTTGGACTGCAGGCAAGCCCTGCAGTCCTCGATTTCAAAATGGCAAACTTGTAATTTTTTTAAAATTTTAAGTTGGTGCCCTTAGTAATTTGGGGGTGGCCTTTAACATTTCTATTTGCTGTTCCTTATAGTGATTGTTAAATAGTGATGCTGATGTGATTTTCCCTTAATTATTCCTTTAGGCCTCGTTGGTTCGCGGAATCTTCGGGTTGGGAAAGGAAAGTGATTACTTTCCTATGTTTGGGTGTCACAGGAATGAGGAGGAAAGGAAAGTGATTCCCAATGGAAGGAAAATTAGGGGGAAAAGTGATTCCATCCATCCAAGCAAGGAATCACTTTCCCACATTGAAGTAATCACTTTCCTTTCCGAATTCCTTGGCGTTTCCAAACATCGGAAAGGAAAATCATGGGAAATAAAATTTTCCAAAGGAAAGGAAATTACAAGATTGATTTCCTTTCCCTTCCATTCTGCGAACCAAACGAGGCCTTAGTTTAGGTGTAAATTGTTGGTGCTTTCTTTACATGGAGAGAGCTTGCTCTCAACATGCCTTGTGAATTTTAGTCCCACATCGGAAATGCACCATGAGTTTCTCAACTATAACTTGGGTGTATTGTTAGAGATGCACATGGGGTGGTGACCCTAAGGAGGGAACCATGTGGGTGATTTTACAAGGAGGTAAGTATAAGGCTCCAAGGATTAAGCATTAATGCTTTTGTCATTCTCTTGGATTAAATTCCACTTGGAGCTAAGCCCCAACGGGGCTTAACGACTCGGACTCGGACTCGGGCTCATGGGCTCATGAGGCGTAATGTGGCGTTTTGTTGGCGCACTTTGCACTTAGCACGTCAGCAGTCATGCGGTCTTTATGCGGCTCATATACGGCCATGCGGTCTTATGCGGCATGCGGCTCATATGCGGCCTCATACGGCTCATGCGGCCATGCGTTCATGCGGCCATGCGGCTCATGCGGTCCATGCGGTCCATACGGCTCATGCGGCTCATGCGGTCCATGCGGTCCATGCGGTCCATGCGGTCCATGCGGCTCATGCGGTCCATGCGGCTCATGCGGTCCATGCGGCTCATGCGGCACATGCGGTCCATGCGGCCCAAGCGGTCCATGCGGCCAGGCTGCTGCTGCCGCATGGAGGGCTACGCTGACTGTGCAGATTTCAAATCGGTTATGGAAAGGGTGAATCAATGCGATTAATTCAGATCCTATCCTTGTGGGATTTGAATTAATTTCGTTACTATATTTGTGGGATTTGAATTAATTCAGTTCCTATCTTTATGGGATTAGAATTAATTCGTTGCTATCTTTTGTGATTTGATTCAATCTTTCCATAACTGAAGAGGCGGCTAGGTTTCCACCCTCTCTCTATAAATACTCTCTTCTGGCCTCCTTTGTGACTACTACGAAAATTACAAGTTAGAAAAGGAGAAAGAGGAGAGTTGCTGCCCGCCATTGCAAGTCCATTCGAGTCTGAACAGAGGTGACTTCGAGCGTTCCACAAGTTCTTCAACTTGCTGGTTCCTGGAAGCAGATCGTGTGGGGCGAATCTTGCTTTGAGCAACGGTATTTTGACACCCCAGCATTGTTCTTCTTCTCATCTCTCTAGTTTTATGTAACTGTAACTCGTTCTATCCCAATTGCAACACGTTTGTAAGGAAGAACGAGAGATCTTCTCTTTGCTATTTTTCTCCTTCATATTGTAATTTGGCTATTTAGTTTTATTCGTAGATCTTGAGTTTGATCATCACAAAGTTTTGTGTGACATCTCAGATCTCGATTGCATTAGTTTTCATCTTTGATCTAGCCCCGGGACTAACAATCTCAAAGCAAGATCCGTATAGATGGAAAACATTAATGCTTCGCTCCTCCAATCGGACTTCTGCAAGTTGGAAAAGTTCGATGGAGAGCACTATCAAGTCTGGAAGAGAAAGGTGTACCTAACTCTTCAACTGAAAGATGTTGATCATGTTCTGTTGGAGGAAGAACCCTCTGTTCCAGACACTGGATCTACTGTCGCCATCAACGCGGCTACCAAACTCCAGGCCAAGTGGAGAAGGGAAAATAGCATCTGCAGACTTCTCATCCTGAATGCTATGGAGGACTCCCTGGCAGAATCCTACTCAAAAAGGAACTTGCCAGAGACATATAGGAGTCTGTGGAAAATTTGTATGAAAGACAAGAACAGGAGCAAAATTTTGGTTGAAAAATATCACAAATTGCTCTTTGAGGACGAAAAGTCCATGCTGCCACAGGTGAAGGAATTTCTGAAGCTGCGTCAGAAACTGGAAGACGAAGAGATGCCCCTTCCCAACAAGTTTGTCGTCGGAGGGATCGTCTCAAAACTTCCTGCTGGATGGAGTACCTTCTATGTAAGGATGCACAGAAAGAAGCTAGACATTAGCTTGGGAGATCTACTTCAAGAGATCCATGTTGAGGACGAGATGCGTTCTCAACAGAAGGTGGACACTCTGTCCAAACAGTTGGCTAAAGCCAATCTTGTGCAGACGAGAGATTCCAAGGGAAAGCAGGCGGCTTCTCATCCCAAGAAGAAGGACTTCACTAATCTGAAAGTGAAGGGTCCTTCATTCAAGCAACAGAAGACTAAGTCCCACGTGACTTGTTACAATTGTGGCAAGAAAGGCCACTACAAGAGTGAATGCAGATCTAAGCCTAAACAATCAGAGAAAGGTGAGCCTAATAAGGTTTCATTGGTTTCTAACATTTTGCTATGATCGGACAGGTCACAACTGTGGGGGTTGACTCTGACTGGTGGATAGACACTGGTGCGACTTGTCATGTCTGTTCTGACAAGGAATGGTTCGTCACATACCAGCCGACATCTGAGAAAGTTGTCATGGCGAACCAGGCCCAAGCTGAAGTAGGGGATTGGGACTGTGGAGCTGAAACTCACTTCTGGGAACACTCTAACGCTTCAAGGAGTGAAGCATGTTCCTGCGATTGCCAAGAACCTAATCTCTGGGAGCCTGCTCTGCAACACAGGCTTGAGGATGGACATCAACGCTGGTCAGATGGTTATGTCCAAGAAAGGAACATACTTCGGGAAGGCTTATCAAACCGAAGGAATGTTTAAAATTCAGCTTGTCAACCAGTTTGATGACATTAATGCAGTTGCATTTTCTGATTATTCTCTTGAGTTGTGGCATAAGAGACTAGGACATGTTCATAGTAAAAGAATCAACAAAATGTCTAGTCTAGGACTTATCTCCAAATGTGGGGGTAAGGTGGAGAAGTGTGAAGTTGTGCTCAGACGAAGATCACAAGGAAACCCTTTCATCGGGTCAATCGAAGCACAGATCTTCTGGAGTTGGTGCACTCCGATATCTGTGACTTCAAACATTTCTCCACGAAGGCCGGGATGAAGTATTTCATAACCTTCATCGACGACTTCTCAAATACGCGTTCGTCTACTTGCTCAAGTCCAAAGACGAAGCTTTCGAGAAGTTCAGAGAGTTCAGGGCCGAGGCTGAACGGCAGACTGGACAACAACTCAAGAGGCTGAGAAGTGATCGAGGTGGAGAGTACAGGTCTCATGAATTCGCATCGTTCTGCAAAGAACATGGAATCATATGCGAGACTACTGCTCCATATTCTCCTCAATCCAACGGAGTAGCAGAGAGGAAGAACCGGACATTAACAGAAATGATGAATTCCATGCTGCTCACTGCAGGTCTTCCAAAATGCTACTGGGGAAAGCTGCATTAACGGCCACTTTCATTCTGAATAGAGTGCCATATGCAACTTCGGACGTAACTCCTCATGAACTCTGGTTCAAAGTCAGACCCAACTTAAATGTTATTCGAGTGTGGGGGTGTCTGGCGTATGTGAAGCTTCCAGATCTGAAGATTCAGAAGCTGGGGACAAGGACTACGAAGGCTATCTTCTTGGGGTATGCCGAGAAGAGTGATGCTCGGAGATTTCTTGATATTGAATCAAATCATATTATCGAATCTCGCGATGCTGAATACTTTGAAGACAAGTTCGCAAAAGACAAAACATTGTTCTTTCGGACATTCCGGAAAATGATGTAGGTACTAATGAGACTGAAATCTCATACGAGCCAGTAGTCCAAGAAGAAGCTGTTGTTGATGAAACAACTCTTGCACCAGAACTCGCCGAGCCGTCAGCTAAGCGAGCGAGGAGACCGAAAGATTTCGGAGATGACTTTGTCACCTATCATGTGGAAGCAGATCCGCTTACCTATGATGAGACGATGAAGACCAGAGATGCTATCTTCTGGAAGGAAGCTGTGAATGACGAGTTTGACTCTATCACCTCCAATAACACATGGGTGTTGGTAGATCTACCTGAAGGAGAAAAGCCTATTGGATGTAAATGGATCTTCAAGAAGAAGATGAAGGCAGATGGAACTATTGACAAGTTCAAGGCCAGGCTGGTCGCCAAGGGATTTTCTCAGAAAAGGGGATAGACTACTTCGACACATACGCTCCAGTAGCTCGGATGACCACCATCAGGATGTTAATCGCTCTAGCAGCTATACATAAGTTGGTGATACATCAGATGGATGTAAAGACAGCGTTCCTGAATGGGGAGCTGACCGAAGAGATTTACATGCAACAGCCAGATGGATTTGTCGTCAAAGGTCTTGAAGACAAAGTCTGCAAGTTGGTGAAATCATTATATGGTTTGAAGCAAGCTCCCAAGATGTGGCATGAGAAGTTTGACAAAGTTATTAGGTCAAACGGCTACAGAGTCAGCGAGACGGACAAATGTGTTTACACAAAGTTCGCTGATGGAAGAGGAGTCATCGTTTGTCTGTACGTGGACGACATGCTAATCCTAGGTACGGATATAGGCTGTGTCACAGAGACAAAGAAGTTCCTCTCAACCAAGTTCAGTATGAAGGACTTGGGGGATGCAGATGTCATCTTGGGCATAAAGATCATCCGGACAGACACTGGAGTAGCGCTGTCACAATCTCACTATATTGAGAAGATGCTCACACGCTATGGGTATAAGGATCTTCCAGGGATCGATACGCCATACAGGTGTGATCAGAAGCTGAAGCCAAACTCGAGGGAAAGCGTCAGGCAGCTGGAGTATTCTAGCGTTATCGGAAGTTTGATGTACGCAACCACTGCCACAAGGCCTGACATAGCTTTCGCCGTGGGAATGCTGAGTCGGTTCACAAGCAACCCAGGGGTTGAGCACTGGAAAGCTGTGAAGCGGGTGATGAGATATCTCAAGAAAACTCAGACATATGCACTGCACTACAACGGGTATCCGACAGTAGTGGAAGGCTTCAGTGATGCTAGCTGGTGTTCAGAGGTGGAAAGCGAGAGATCCACAGGTGGATATGTCTTTTCTTTGGGTGGAGCTGCTATATCGTGGAAGTCGAAGAAACAGACTATACTCTCTCGTTCCTCCATGGAATCTGAATTCTATGCACTTGAAACTGCATCAGATGAAGCAGAATGGCTTCGGGAGCTCATGTATGATCTTCCAGTGGTTGGGGCTCAGATACCGGCGATACCGATATACTGTGACAACCAGGCGACTGCGGCGGTGGCATCAAATGACCTCTTCAACGGGAAGAAGAGGACTGTGCGGTTGAAGCACAGGGCAGTACACGATCTTATCAAAAGAGGTGTAATTGCAGTGGTTGATGTTCGGAGTCAGGAGAACCTGGCAGATCCGTTCACAAAGGGCCTCAAGCGCCAGTTGGTCGAAGACACAGCTTGTAAAATGTGCTTGAAGGCATTCTGATAGTGTGTCTTTGTAATCCTACCATAAAGTTTTATGCTATTAGTTCAAAGAGAAATCTACTAGGCATCTAACTTTTGGTTCAAAGGAGGATCACTGACTGGAAAACTATCAGGTAACAGTGGGTACTTGTTCTCTGGAACATGGAAGGGATACGGACCCATAACCACTGTTGTCTACTATGTATTTTTCTGCGGAAAAAACAAATCCTGTGGAAGGTTGGCTTAAACGCCTTATTGAGTTCTCAGGCAGAGTGAATATCTGGTGTGCTTTACAGGAAGCACGGTAGAGCAGCACTACAAGGAGTGAAACTCCATGCTACAGTGGGATGACTCCACCATGAGGTTCCCAGGTAGGGGTAATGCCTCGGCTTTGCAAGCCAAGTCATAGCGGCGTAGCACCGCAAATAGGCAGGTAGCCTAATGCTGTATGACGTAATTAAAGAGTTGTAGACAGCACTACAAAGGGGAGGATGGCCCCATGTTACAGTGGCACGACACCACGATGAGGTACCCAGGTAGGGGTAAAGCCTCGGCATTGCAAGCCATGTCGTTGCGGCGTAACACCGCAAGGAAGCCTTAGGCTTCATGCTGGGTAGTTTGGCACTACAAAGAGGCTTGTGACCTCATGCTACAGTAGTATGACACTACGATGAGGTTCCCAGGTAGGGGTAATGCCTCGGCTTCAGGCCATGTCATAGCGGCGTAGCACCGCAAGGAAGCGCAAGGCTTCATGCCATATCTCTTTAATAAAGAACTCACCTATAGTGTATGGAAAGAGATATCAGGCCGTCTCTTGAGGGTAAACTTGTAGACGTCCAAAATTATACACTGAAACCAGGCTGGCACAGGGCCTTTAATGTGCAGCCAGAAGCACACGTAACTACACTTTGTGAGTGGGAAGAATTACAATTGTGGTGCAGAATTCAAGGCGTAGTCCATTCTTGTATCACATTGTTATTTAACCCATGCGGGAAGATTCAAGTCGTCAGCGACATTTATCCTAATGCAAAATGGACAGTTACTGTAGGGAACGCTCAACCCTGAACACATATATATTGTGATATGTGGGGGATTGTTGGTGCTTTCTTTACATGGAGAGAGCTTGCTCTCAACATGCCTTGTGAATTTTAGTCCCACATCGGAAATGCACCATGAGTTATCTCAACATATATACTTGGTTGTATTGTTAAGAGATGCACATGGGGTGGTGACCCTAAGGAGGGAACCATGTGGGTGATTTTACAAGGAGGTAAGTATAAGGCTCCAAGGATTAAGCATAATGCTTTTGTCATTCTCTTGGATTAAATTCCACTTGGAGCTAAGCCCCAACGGGGCTTAGAGCGACTCGGACTCGGATCGGGCTCATGGGCTCATGAGGCGTAATGTGGCATTTTGTAGGGCACTTTGCACTTAGCACACATCAGCATGCGGTCTTTATGCGGCTCATATGCGGCCATGCGGTCTTATGCGACATGCGGTCATATGCGGCCTCATACGGCTCATGCGGCCATGCGGTTCATGCGGCCATGCGGCTCATGCGGTCCATGCGGTCCATGCGGTCCATACGGCTCATGCGGCTCATGCGGTCCATGCGGTCCATGCGGTCATGCGGTGGTCCATGCGGCTCATGCGGTCCATGCGGCTCATGCGGTTCATGCGGTCGCCATGCGGCACATGCGGTCCATGCGGCCCAAGCGGTCAATGCGGCCAGGCTGCTGTGCTGCTGCCGCATGGAGGGCTACGCTGACTGTGCAGATTTCAAATCGGTTATGGAAAGGGTGAATCAATGCGATTAATTCAGATCCTATCTTTGTGGGATTTGAATTAATTTCGTTACTATATTTGTGGGATTTGAATTAATTCAGTTTCTATCTTTGTGGGATTAGAATTAATTCGTTGCTATCTTTTTGTGATTGATTCAATCTTTCCATAACTGAAGAGGCGGCTAGGGTTTCCACCCTCTCTCTATAAATACTCTCTTCTGGCCTCCTTTGTGACTACTACGAAAATTACAAGTTAGAAAAGGAGAAAGAGAGAGAGAGTTGCTGCCGCCATTGCAAGTCCATCCGAGGAGTCTGAACAGAGGTGACTTCGAGCGTTCCACAAGTTCTTCAACTTGCTGGTTCCTGGAAGCAGATCGTGTGGGACGAATCTTGCTTTGAGCAACGGTGTTTTGACACCCCAGCATTGTTCTTCTTCTCATCTCTCTCTAGTTTTATTGTAACTCGTTCTGTCCCAATTGCAACACGTTTGCAAGGAAGAACGAGAGATCTTCTCTTTGCTATTTTTCTCCTTCATATTGTAATTTGGCTATTTAGTTTTATTCGTAGATCTTGAGTTTGATCATCACAAAGTTTTGTGTGACATCTCAGATCTCGATTGCATTAGTTTTCATCTTTGATCTAGCCCCCGGGACTAACATAAATAGTGATTGCTGTTTAACTAGGATGTCTTTATCTTTTTTTTTATGCATCTGATCCTGTGACCTGAGCTTTTGATGGAGATTTCTTTTCTGTAATCTTAATGTTATTGGGGTATCAATCTGTGAGAACATTTGTTATCATTTATTTACTGTTTTACTTGCTTGTGTATTTCTTGTTTCCATAATGCTTGATAAAATGCTTCAAAGAATTTTTTTTTTTTTTCTGTTAGTATGCGGTGACCATCTGTGCATAGCATCAAGTCAGGCATGTATTAGGCTGGTAAATTGATTTAATATGCTTTTCGCTACTGATGATTCTTTTTTTTTTAATCATTCTTAAGGTTATCTAAGGACTTATGTCGAAGGACAAGGAAAAGCAAGGGCCTAGCGATAAGGGTGGCAATCCAAAAGGTGGAAGTAAAAAGAGCACCATTGGGGATTCCAGTAACTGTAAGGACATTGAGGTTCTTGGCAAATCCGATACTGCCTCAAAAAAGAACAGAATGGATTTACTGCAAACGTTGATGGAGATGGATCTTATGCCCTCCCGAGCCTTGTATCTCTTTTGTTTCTTCACTCAATGATGAGCTAGCTCTCCTAATCTTGGCCAGGATACCAAGATCAGACTACCAGAAGCTCTGTTTGTTGAACCGGCGGTATCGCTCGCTCATGAGGAGTGGCGAACTCTACCCTATTAGGAAGTCGATCGGGATAAAGGAGCCGTCTGTATTGATACTAGCGAGCGGTGAACCCCATTGGTGGTCCTACTATCCTCGATCCGGGGCTCGTCATAACCTACCAACCCTTCCTAGTGATCCATGTTTTTCTTCGTTTGACAAGGAATCCATATGTGCCGGGACTCACCTTCTGGTTTCAGGGAAGGAGATTGGTGGTTCAGTGATATGGAGGTATGAGTTGGTGTTGAACCAGTGGTTTAAGGGCCCTCTTATGATCAGTCCGAGATGCTTATTTGCTTCAGCAAATTGTGGTAGTGTGGCATACGTGGGGGGGAATAGGATCAGGACCTAGTGCTCCTGGACAGAAACCAGAGATTTTGAACAGTGCCGAGAAGTATGACCATGAGAAGAAGTGCTGGAATCCTCTCCCGTGGATGACTTGCCGGAGAAAGCTCTGCTCAGGTTGTTATATGGATAATAAGTTCTATGTGATTGGTGGACAGAACGAGAAGGGTGAAAATCTCACTTGCGGAGAGTTCTACGACTTAGAGAGGAATACTTGGGTGCGTATTACTGATATGATTAAAGGTGCACCGAGTTGGTCTTCTCGATCCCCCCCTCTCATTGCGGTGGCAAACGACAACTTGTACTCGCTGGAGGCTTCTTCAAACCAGCTCAGGGTGTACCTCAAGAAGAGTAATTCATGGAAGGATCTGGGCAGGGCTCCGGTTAGAGCTGATCATAGTAGGGGTTGGGGGGTGGCATTCAAGTCTCTTGGTGATGAGTTGCTCGTGATTGGTACCACATCAGATACCTATACTTGCCGTGGGATGACTATATGTACTTGTAAACCTGACCTGGAGTCGGATTCTCTTGAATGGATTGTTCTTGTGAGCAACGGAGATCAGTGGAGCTCGTTTATCTTTAATTGTTCTGTAATGATGGCTTGATTTGTAACCTAGAAGTTGGAAAGATTGCAGTGGAGATGGCATTTGACGGATTCTATATTAAAAAGATAGTAAGCACTCCTCTCCTTTTTATTTCCGCCTTTAATGTGAACTACAGTAGCCAATTGTAAGGTGGTTGCCTTCGTTATGGCATCCTCTGTTGCCTTCTTTGTTCGTGTGTGTCGTCTTGTTGGTTCTTCTTGTAACATAGGATCTCGATCGGGTTCATTGGTATGTGATGGGTATTCAGACTTCTAGCTTATTTAACGATAACATATAAATTTCCATTCAGAATATGCAGCTACTTCATCAGCGATTTCATATTTTAACTTGCTATTAGAATTCGGTTTCTTGTGAGGAAAGTATGTTTATGTTTCTGTTGGAATTCGCTTAGTAAGACCAAAATTGTGCCAATACTTGTCTTTGATATATACCTCCATTGAAAAGTAGGACTCTGCGGTATTCATACAGTCGCCTGATTTTGCTTTGTTAGTTAGTTAACCTGTTGTTTTAAGACATGAAAAAGTTCATTTATTTTATTTTTCCAGATGTCTTTTCTCAGTGTGTGATCAACTTTGTGACTCTAATGCACTAATTAGACATAAAGCCTCAAGTAGTTTGGAGTAATGCTAGTAGATCTATGTTAATTTGTTATGTAGTTTTGATGTATAGTATCATTATGAATCCTAGTCTATTTTCATTGTCTTGCCACCCTATGCTTATGCTTTTTATGTAGTTTTGATGCTAGACTATCATTCTGCTAGTTTCGCTAGCTATTGGATTCATGCTAGATCCAGACAGTAGTAGTAGATGTTATTGTTCATATTTTTTTTTTTTCATAAAGAGGGACGTATTTTTCTTTATTTCCGGCAAAGAGGAGAAGTTTGTAGGAATTAAAATCTAAGAGATGGAATGTCAAACGAAGTGCGTTTTACAAGTGAAACACCAACTCAATTGGCATTTTAGTCCTAAACTAGAAAACGTCAACAAAGTTGGCGTCTTAGGGACTAAAACGCCAAGTGAAGTGACGTCCTACATTTGGACTAAAACGCCAAGTAAAGTGGCATTCTACTCCCAAAACTTAAGTTGGCGTTCGCCATGCACGCACAATTGATATCAAAATACACAGCTCCTACATCACTACGCGAAGTGAAGTGGCGTCTTTATTTGTCACTTGCTTACAAAAATGGAGTACCAGTTGAAGTATTAAGACAAGTCCTTGCAAACCTTTCTCATGTAACATCAAAGATCAAACAGTAGAATATTCACTGAGATGAGTAAGCAAGCAAAGGCAAAACAAAAGAAAAGAAAAGAAAACAAATCCCACATGAACATTACAGAAAGGAGATAGAGAGACATGGGCATTGAGACAGGTAGAGAGTATCCGTGCTAGCTGTTGCTGTTGGGGATGAAAGAACAGTCCCCATATCCTCAGCTCAGTCGGCCATTCAATCCTCTGTGGACCCATTCACTCACCTAACCACGCCAACTGTAGAACGCCAATTCAGTTGACATTTTAGTCCAAGTGTAGAGTTTTACGTTTTAGTCCAAGTGTTGAGTAAAACGCCACTTGCCGTTCCATCCCTTGACTGTAATTTCTACAAACTTTTCCTCTTTGCCACAAATGAAGAAATATACATCCCACTGTATGAAAAAAAAAATCTGTTATTGGTTGCGTTATCTGCCTTCAAAATCAGTCCTTCCTGATACTGAAAGATCAATTTAACTATATTTTATGTTCTATACTTCCATCATATGAGAGTATGTATCCAGCCTCAACTAGCTCTTCCTCTAGAGATGATTAATGACTAGTAATCTAACTGCTCTAAGACTAGGTGACTAGGGAATATTACAGAAATTTTTTTATGGCGAAAGAAAGTTTAGAGAAATGGGAGCAAGAGAAAGAAGTTTTAGAAAATTTATCCACGAAACATTTTGTCCGACAGTCTGGCGGAATCTATGCATGCACAAATTCGCTAGATGGTCTGATGGAATTCTTGAAAAAAAAAATATATAGAAGTAAAATTTGAACCCAACGTTAATCGAACACAACCTCCTGAACACGTACCACAAACTCATTAATTATTTAGAGAGAACATATATTTTCTTTTGAAAGAGCCGGAGCCCTATTGGTAAATAAATCGAACCTGCCCCCACTGGGCTCGATCCCTCGACCTCACGGGTCGCATGCCTCCGCTCTATCACCAGGCTAGACTTCATTGGCATAGAGAGAAAGAATATATATATATTATTATATATATATTATATTTTTTGGAACCAGGTAAATTGTTTCTGGAATCGCTCCCACTGGGATTCGAACTCCTGACCACTCAGGCCGCATGCATCTCTCTTAACCACTAGGCTAGAGGTCATCTGCAATATATATATATAGTTATATGTTCTGAAAATATTACTTTGGGTGGTCCAAAAGTCATTTTGTATTGAAGATTTTATTCTTAGTTAATCACATTCTGAATTTATATTTGGCTATAATGGGAAAATTCTTGGTCATTTTGTATGAAGATTTTATTCTTGGTTAATCACATTCTGAATCTATATTTGGCTATAATGAGAAAATTAAAAGCTACACATCTTTGTGAGAATAACTATTAGCACTAGCTCTTCCATTTTCATCTGTATGATTGGGTTCCTGAAGTAATTTCTCAGAACATCAGCTTGTAAGTAGAACTAGGCCGGAAGATTATCGGTTCAACCGAAAGATGAAATGGAGGAAAACTAGTGTTCAAAACGCTAGGCTCTTTTGACTTTCCGGCTGATTGCGAAAGTGAGCTGGGTTTTTTTTTTGTCGATTTGCTGAAGATGCTAAATAAGACTTCTATGAAGGTATGCAAGCTGTATTTTCCTTGTGTTTAAGAGAAAATGTGAACTGGAGCATTTCAGACCTTTCCTTTAATTATCTTTGTTTCTTTTCCATCACTTTCACACACTAATTGTTTGGTTCCTCTTGAATACAGAATTATTACGCCAGGAACTCGACGCTTCACCCTTTTTCTGGAATATGATTCTGATTATTTTCAGCTACAAGGATCGATCTTTGTGGAATTCAACCCCTACAGTGAATTTGAATTCAGTATTTACTAGGTGTTTTCGATATATAATGTTCAATGTTCCAAAATCCTAGAGGAACTCGTGAGTTCTTAATTTTTAGAACTCGGCCATGAATCTCATTCCATTCCTTGATTTTTTCAAGAGACGAGTACACTTCCATGTCACTTAAGTATACGTGTTACATCTATATTGTAAATTCTTAGTGGAATACTTTAATGTTCGTACATACAGGTTAATTATTTTTCTGGTCATATATTGCTGCAATTGCAAGACTGGCAAGTCTCCTTCATCTTAAGAGGGTTGATGAGCAAAGTCGTAGATATGGTGGCAGGATCTGGGTATGAAACTATCTTGGAGAATTGATACAAGTTTCAAATCATTGCAAGTATGTTGTTATTTGATCTGACGTGACACAAATTGGAATATCTTGTACCTAAAATTTAAGATGGAAGAATAACGGGCACGGTTATTGTCATATTATATCTTTATAATATACAAATGTATACGTCAACTTCAACTTGTAGCCTTTATTTTAGATGCATCGCCCCTTGCAATGTAGAGAAGTGAAGAATTTGATTCTCTCTTTGTCAGAAAAGAACAAAGAATAAAACCATTACAATAGAACTTGTGTAGCTTTAGTTAATGATGAGACTGGGATTTTGTGATTATTTTTGAATTTTTGTTAGATATGTTTTTAGATTACATGTTGCACCATGCTTGCTTACTATGCTTATATAGTGCCTTTCTTTCTTTTTTTCCAATGGAAAATAAGGTCAATGTCCACATTTTATAGTTTCTGGATAATTTTGTAGAGGTACACATTGCATGGGAGGTAGATACATTAGCATATCTATATGACTGCATGACAGATTTTGTGAGGTTGGCGTCAGGGAATAGATTCAAAAAATATGTGGTTGTTTGGCACTAGTACATGTATGAATGAAACAAATTGTTAATATATTTCGTATACAGTTTTACTGTATAGATTAATACCATGTTGTTTTTTTGTATGTTTGGACCATTGAGCATTTCGCTATTGGTTGGCTAGTGATCCGCCTTGGTTTTGACCAAACTAGACCAGCTTCTCAATGGACGACGGATGTAGTGGATCTTATGTACTGTAATGTCCTGCTCTGCATGGTGCATTGAGATGGTTTGTTGGCTCGAAGGACCGGTTGGACTTGGGTTCATGTAGGGGATATTTTATATATATGTTCGATCGAGACGATAGACGTTACTTCAGTGGGTGGTTTTTAACCTTCTCTCTTTTACCTTCACACTTAATAAAATGGGTGTTGCATGATTAGTTCCTTATGCTATGAGTTTTCTTGTCTAATAAAAACAATGAGAGTGCGAGCAATAGCTCAAGGAATGGTAATGCAGAAGAGATGTGTTGTGGTATTGAGTAGAGATGAGAATATTTTATTTCAAATTTTTGTACCTGCATATGTTATAGAATTTAATTGTTTATGCATATTGCATGGTCATGGACAATTTATGCAAAAGGTTTTGCATTCCTCGAACAGTCGTCGGGACATCGGAACTGATTCAGTCTAGGAGGAACGAGGATAGTCGTGGCTGGCGTACTAGCACGGAATTGAACCTTCAGCAGTCAGACTGAAGGGTGCGGTGCAATACAGGGTTATTCAAAAACTTTCAGTGGATGCTAGCTACTCGGACTAAAAGGAAGTTGTCTAACCCGAGATGGTCCAATAAGGCTTGTGGTGCCATTGACCTTCATATAGTTAGGTTGCATGTTAATGTCATCTACTTGCAGGCTTAACTAGTTGGTCGGGAGACGAGTTCACACACACTTGTATGTATTTTATGAAGGCTAATAGTTGTCTTATGCAGGGACAAAGTTTTTGACACATCTACGTACAGATTGGTATTGTTGTATTGACATGGAAGGATGGCAAGTATTGTGTAAGATCGACTTATTGTGTGACACGTTTATGCTTATAAACACATGTTTGCTATGCCATTAACTCATCCTAAGGAAACATTAGAAAGACTATATATATTTGCTAGCACTCACTTTTTAACTTGTTGGTTTTGGTTGAGTTGGCTAGAGGCCACTCACAATACACGACAATGTACTAACCTCCCCCAACTCTGTAGATACGGAGAATAGCTTGGACGGTTCTGAGGTGTCGAAGAGTTTGTTGTGCGAGCTGGAGCTTCTTATTCAAAGATGTGTTTTCTGTTATAAATGACATAATGTATAGCACATATTCTTGATAGTTGTAAGTGTCACCCCCATTTTTTGCTATACGTATTTCAGTATACGTATGCGGAATCCTGACCCGTATTTTTATTCTCCTATCTTGCTAGCTAATTCTGGTTTGATCATGTTTTAGATTCATCATGGCATGTCATGGTTTGGCTTGGTTTATTTTTGGTTTGGGTTGGTTTGATTTCATGGTTCATCATGTAAACCCCTACCTACCACCATCCCCCTTTATAAACCCACCCACTTTTCTCTCTCCTCATTAATCCTCATAACTTCCTCTTCTTCTCCATTAAAAACTATCCCCCTCCACAGGCGAGTGCACCTTTCTTTCACTCAAGAACCTATTTTGATGGTTCCAATGGCTTCTAGCATGATTATCTACCACTTTAGAACTTGAAGATTTTCATTTTGAAGCATGGATTTTTGTAGATCTAGAAAATTGCCTTTTTCGGAAATTTGAAGTTTTGATCTATTTAACTTCTTCATTTGCATGTTTTGATGGTTCCATGTCGTAGAGATTTCGTTCTACCCTATTTTGACCTAAGGAAGTCCGAAATTGGACTCCGGACGGAGATTTGGCGGAGTTTCAAAGTTTTCGGCCATGGTTCGTTCTTCCTGGATTCGTCGGGAAGACGAACGGTGCACTGTTGGGCGCATGGACTTGTCATGCGCCCAAAGCATCCTCCCCACTCTAGTGGGCGCATATGCCATCATGTGGGCGCATAGTGTGCCACATGTAGGCGCATGGACTCGTGTTGACGCATAAGCCTTCACGACTTGTCACCTCATTCACCCTTAGCCTTTGGCCACAAGGGGTTCAACCCATGCTTGGGCGCATAGGGCATGATCCCTTGGGCGCATAGAGTGTGTTCCCCTCCTAGTGGGTGCATATATGTAGCCAGTGTGGGTGCATGACTTGTGTATGGCACATGGCCTTCACACGTAATGTACAAACACTTTTCCATTCTTGGCACTTGGCCATGCAAGTGCCTTGGCCATGTAGGCACCCATGCTTGGGCGCATAACTTCCCTCATGTGGGCGCATAGGGGCTCCTATGTGGGCGCATATAGCCCCTTCACTTGGGCACATGGAAGCCATGACCCTCATGCTTTGGCTTTTGCATGTTTTGGCTTCTTGCATCTTTTGAGACTTGTGATTTTATGCAATTTTCTTGCGATTGATCTTCATGACACGACACGACTCGTGTGTGCCACGGCTAGGCATGGCACGACTTGGCACAATTAGCACGATTATGTTTGATCATGGCACGGTTTAGCACGACTCGGCATGTATGTGGCCTTCATGTAGGTGCATAGAACCCTGTCGGCGCATAGCCTTGGGGTACACACTGATTTGGCATTTTGCCCTTTTGCCTTAATATGAACTTTCCCTATATGCTTCCATGTCCTTTGGCTTTATTACATTTCATGCTCAAAGCTATGTTATCTTCCTTACATCGGTGGCCCGTTAGGGTGCACTCAGGATATGGCTCTTCTGCTTACATGATGATTTGTGATATGATCATGATCATGATATGTGAATACAAAATGATGAATGACATGTAATGAACCATGATGGCGGCCCGTCATGGGGCGCTCTTAACAAGTACAAGTAACGTAACATGACAGTGGCCCGTTGTGGCGCACTCTTGTCAAGAACATGACAAGTAACATGACAAGATGGTGACCCGTTGGGGTGCACCCATGACAAGTAATCTTGACAAGATAACTCATGAACGTTGTTGCGACGGCTTACTGGACATGCTAATCATGACACCGTGGGTGATTGAATTGAATGTGCTTGTATAAGCTACCAGTCTGTTTCGCATCATGTCTAGAACTTGTGTCCCTGGTTACCACGGTCAGAGATTCATACTGAATCTGACTAGGTTAATGACTAGATTGATCAAGTAGTTCATATAGATAGGTATTCCAGCTACAAGCAATTCCGTTATCTGGGCGTTTTCCTGATCACTACCAAAATAAGTGGTTTTAGCGACGCCCAAAAACGTCGGAAAAATAGGAAATTCCGTCGCTAATCTGTATCACCGACGTATTTACCGACGTTTAGCTTTTGTCGCCGTTTCCTTAGTCGGTGATCACGAAAACGTCGCTGAACGTCGCAATTACCGACATTCAGCGACGTACGAGTACGTCGGTGAGTTATCGACGTTTATCGTCGTTCCGTCGGTATATTAGCGACGTATATGTAGTCGCCACACGTCGGTAAAACCTGGAATAGTTACCGACGTCTAGCGTCGTTTCGTCGGTAATATAGCGACGTGAGTTTTGTCGCTAGACGTCGGTAATGGTCCTGTACATTTTTGCAGCTAGTGTCGGTAAACGTCGGCAAATACGTCGGAGAGCTGTACTTTTTTGCAGTTAGTCGTCGGTAAATGTCGGTAAAACGTCGCAAACATATATTATTTGCAGCTTGTCGTCGGTAAACGTCGGAAAACGAAGTCGCTAAACGTCAGTAAGCGTCGCTAAACGTCGCTAAAGTTGTAAAAAAAATAAAAAAAAATAAAACACAGATTCTATATTACCACTCACAATTCTATAAAACACATATAGGTACACATTCAAATCCCCACTCACAATTCCAAATCACAGCGCATTGAAACCCCCACTCACAATTCCAATACAAACATCCAATACAAACATCCAATCATAAGTCACAAATATCCAATCATAAGTCACAAACATCCAATACACAAAACATCCAATACAAACATCCAATCATAAGTCACAAACATAAGATGATACAAACACAAATAAAAGTCCTAACTAGGACTACTAGTGATCTGGTGCAGGAGGGGCACCGCCGCGACGAAGGCGTAAAAACTCCTCATACTCCGCAAGTGAAATCGATACAGATGGAGCGCCAGGCTGTGACGTCGGTGGAGTCGGTGTCGAAGAAGAAGGCGGTGGAGGCGGCGGAGTCGACGACGATGAAGGCGCACCCAGAGTACCAGCATGCTCCAACGCTGTAAGTCGCTGGTTGTATGAATCCATGATAGATAACATTCTACCAGTGCTCTGGACCATCGAATCCTGCGCCTTTCTCACCGTCTCGGCCATGGTCACCTGTCCTGTCTGCAACTCCGTCACCGTGCGCTCTAACCCTCCAACGGCGCGCTCTGTCCTCTCAGTCGTCTCCCTGAGGTCTATAATGCCGCGGTCGAGCGCATCCAATCGTGCTAGCAGCGCAGGATCGTCCGTAGGATGCTGAGACTGCTGCTCGATCCGTCGTAGCAGGTCGTCACGGAGAGACTCCATCATCTGGTGGACTCGGGCAGACTCCTGGGACGGCTGTGGACCATGCACACTAGCAGGAGATGTCCTAGAGGACTGGGTCGCAACTAGGGCGCCATAGGATCCCGTACCGTAGTACGTACCCCTACGGAGGCCACCAGCGGCGGTCATCCACAGCTCGTCCTCCGACGGAGCTTGAGTGGACTGCGAGGAAGTACCGGCCTCTCCTGCATCAGGTGCACTAGCAGCCGCCCGTTCCCGCAGCCTCTTATACTCGGCCTAGAAAGTATGGATAGTACTCTATGATTTCTAATTTATAATTAATGTACTTATTTTTACTAACTTCATGAATATTTATTTGCATCATATTTACTAAGTTATATTAAAATGGACACGAAGTATTAAATTAAGATAACGTATTGTAATACTTACATAGGTCTGCTCGGCCCTCTCGTCAATAAGGACTCCGCCCTTCCGATGGGTGGCCAGGAAGACGGTCACCATGTCGGCGTTACCGACCTTCCTTACCTGTAATTAAATATATTATCTTAGTAATAATTTATCGGATTTGCATTAAAATAATATTTCTAAAAGAGAAAGACATACCAGACGACGGAAATGTTCCGTCATCGGAATCGACCCACCGCACCACTTCGAGGCATGTTGCCTAGCCGCCTTGGCCTTCTCCGACTTCTCCTTGTACTTTGGCTCCTCGAATCGAGCCTTCATCGCATTCCATTGATCAGGGGTGATCCAACCTTGGATCGGCTTTCCGGCACGATCACGATCCTTCTGATCGTTGATAGAGTCGCGGATCAGCTTGGCAGCGACGGAAGGAAACATCCCCTCGATCTGCTCGGCCCGGTGCGGCGGATAGTAAAACATATCCTAGAACAGTACGAAACCAATATTTATTAGTTATATATAATATGCATAAATTAAATGATTCATGTTAAAAACAAATCTATTTTAACCTTGAAGCGCGTAAACCAGAAGTTCTTCCTTTCGTCTGGAGCATCAGAGTAGTTAATCCAGGGACCACCATAATTATGCCTCAGCATATCGCCTAGGCGTCTCTGTACCCCTGAAGGACGATATCTATACATACATATTATATTCATGAAAAAAGTTAATTTATGATAAAAACAGAAGAAAAATAATAATAAACCAAAATACCTACTTTGTACCGTCGGCCCAGATCTCCGTCCTCCCTCCTCCGGAGGTGCGCACGCATCATCTTCATGATGCTGGTCGGCCGTCGGCGCATCCTCCTCGGCCATCTGCTCATCCGTCTCCATCGTCGTATCAACATCAGGAACGCTAGACGGGAGAGCCCTCTCAACAGGTCTGGAACTACTCGTCCCAGGAGATATGCCACGTGACGTCGTCCCAACCGGCCCAGCTACTGTCCGATATGGAGGAGTAATCGGCGACGAGGATCCAGAGCCGGTACCAATAGGAGGTACCGAAGGCAAACTCCGTCCCCTAGCAGTACCTGTAGGAAGTACCGGATGATCCCGACCTCCTCGTGGCCCTCGCAAATGTCCGCGACGACCTGCCATACCTGATAACAGCATATGATAGTACAAGATATAATAGAGACTAGAAATATGACAGTACAACAAATAATAGAGACTAGAAATATGACAGTACAACAAATAATAGAGACTAGAAATATGACAGTACAACAAGATAATAACCAAGGTAACATATGATGATACATTCTACAATAAACATCTAAGTCCAGATAATATCTCTCTCAATCATCTTCAGAATAATCATCTTGTTCGTCTTCCTCGACCTCATCTTCCTCTTCCTCCTCATCTTCACTTTCGTCTTCACCTTCGTCGGCTTCGCCTTCCTCTTCGGATAATTCTACATCTTCTACATTATGTGTCGTGTAATGCGTAACTTCCGTGGAGTCCACATCGACAATATTGGTTACAGGAGGTAGCTCGTCCTCCTGGTAAGCTTTTTCATCAACATCAAAAGTATCTCTAGCTTTAGTCTTGCATACTGCCCACCAGTCAGACTTCGTTGCTCCCCGTCTCGGATAAGCTGTAAAATACACGAGCTGAGCCTGAGTTGCTAGGACAAACGGTTCGTAGCCTTGATATCTACGCTTGTAGTTTATATCCACAAGACCATGCTTGTCAATTTTCCAGCCTTGATTTTCAATCGGATCGAACCATTCACACTTGAACAACACGATATTTGCAGGTTCTCTGCCATAATTATATGACAACTCCACAATCTCTCGCAAGATGCCAAAGAAATCATTTCCTGGATCGACGTCTTTGTAGTTCGAAGACTTGATACACAAACAACTGTTCTTCGTGGAATCAAGATCCAGGAAGCTGTCTCTGATCGGAGCATTTGTCGACTTGAACCGAAAGCCATTGACACAATAACTTGGCCATGTTTTAACAAAAGTAATTGGTCCCTTGGCAAGAGTTCTAATTAATTCAATCTCGGGTGAAATTAGACGATCGACCTGAATATCAAAGAAGAGATAATAAGTTATTTATTGCGCAGTTGCATTAGAAGAGGCCAGTAAATATTACCGAACTGCTTACATATTCGCTCAACCAAGAAGGAAAATGACGTCTCATTTCTTGTTCTAATGCTTCGTCTGTTAGGTAGGGTCTAACCAGCCTCAACTCATCATTATATGTGCTGGAAAACAACGAAGCATTAGAACGATTAGTACAATAATATTAGCTTATACTATTACATTGAGATGACGTAAACTCATCATTCCTTACTTACCCTTCTAGCTTCTCCACTTCATCCTCGTCGCAATTGAGTAATACATACAACTGAGCAGCCCTTAGCTCTTCGTCATTCAAATATCTCTTCTTCATTTTTCCCGAAGGCTTTCCGGACGCATTGAATACTTTCAGTATTCCATCATTAAATTCTTGATATCCGTCGTCGTTTCTCGGAGCCCTCGTTCTATTCGTAGCAACATGAGGTTTGAAATAGGAGGAGCAGAAATTTGTAATCTCCTCGAGAATATAGGCTTCACAAATAGAACCCTCGACCCGAGCCTTATTTTTTACCTTTCTTTTTAGGTGATTCAAATGTCGCTCGAACGGGTACATCCATCGATATTCGACGGGTCCACCAACACGTGCCTCGTAGGAAAGATGAATCGGCAAATGCTCCATAGAGTCGAAGAATCCAGGAGGAAACACCCTCTCTAGCTTGCACAGTGTTACCGCAATGTCCTTCTCTTGCTTTTCTAGACGATCAACGAGCAATTTCTTAGAACAAAGGTCCCTGAAGAATATGCTAAGCTCCGTCAATGGATCCCAAACTGCCTGCGGTAAGAATTCCCGAAATGCAATCGGAATTAACCGCTCCATGAATACGTGACAATCATGGCTCTTCATACCTGTCAGTTTGTTCTCCTTGAGGTCGACGCATCTTCTCAAGTTTGAAACATACCCATCTGGAAATTTCAGACCTTGAATCCACCTACAAAGCCTCACTTTATCCTCCTTCTCCAGTGAGAAAATTGCCTTAGGCTGCTTCAACTTTCCATTCCCGTCCTCTATCAAATGCAATGCAGGACGTCTACATATTTCTTTCAAGTCCAATCTAGCCTTAGGATTGTCTTTCGTCTTCCCCTTTACGTCCATTACAGTATTAATTATGTTGTCAAACACATTCTTCTCAATATGCATGACATCAAGGTTATGTCTAATCAGATTGGTGCTCCAGTATGGCAGATCCCAGAATATACTCCTCTTCGTCCAGTTATGAGTGCGACCAAATCCGTCACACTTGTAGCCCGTAGCAGGCTGCTCAATAGCACTTGGTAAATCTCTAACCTCCTCCCATATCGTGGCTCCGCACCACCTTGTCGGTGGATCACCCTTCTCCACAACGCCAGCACGAAAAGCATTCTTGTTCCTCCGGTACGGATGATCCTTCGGCAGGAATCGTCGATGACAATCGAAGAAGCACGGTTTGCCTCCGTGTTTCAAACGGAAAGCCTTAGTGTCGTCCATGCAACACGGACATGAAAGACGACCATGCGTGCTCCATCCAGATAACATTCCATAGGCCGGAAAGTCGTTGATGGTCCACATAAGTGCTGCCCGTATCTGGAAATTTTGTTTTCTAGATACATCGTACGTGTTGGAACCTACTTCCCACAGCTGATTCAACTCATCAATCAATGGTTGTAAATAAACATCAATGTTCCTTTTCGGATTGTTCGGACCTGGGATAATAACGGTGAGGAACATATATGGAGTCTTCATGCACATCCAAGGCGGTAGATTATACGGGGTGACGATCACAGGCCAACACGAATACTGGGATCCTGAAAGTCCGAATGGGGTAAAACCGTCAGAGCAGAGACCCAATCTAACATTACGCGGATCAGAAGCAAAATCTGGATACTCTCGATCAAAGTGCTTCCATGCTTCTCCATCAGATGGGTGATCCAACACTCCTTCGGTATGTTCCCGCTTATGCCAACTCATGTTTTCTGCAGTTTCCTTCACCATAAACAACCGCTGCAAACGCGGCGTCAACGGCAAGTAGTGCATCGAAGAGGTAGGCTTCCTGGTACCGACAGACTTTCCTCTACCACAGGCCTTGTAGCGATCGACACCACAAAATCTGCAGGCGTCTTCATCCTTGTCGTCTTTGTAGTACAACATGCACCCGTTGCGACAGGCATCGATTTTTTCATATCCCATCCAGAGCGATCTAACCATCCTCTTAGACCGGTAAAAGTCTTTAGGCAACTTCGCACCCTCAGGCAATATTTCTATAAGCAACTCCATAATACGGTTGTAGCAATCTTGCGACATGTTAAAATCGGACTTGATGCTCAACAATCTTGTAACCACCTCCAACGGTGAATGATCCTCACAACCAGGATATAATGGAGTCCTTGCATTCTCCAGCAACTCCATGAACTGTGCAGCATCGGGGTTCGGTGCCTCCTCAGGTGCATCATGATCATCCGGATCGAAACTAGGCCCGGCCGCGTCAAAAACCATGTTCACCAACCCATCGTCGTAAGGAGCGTTGTTGTGGACATCAACATAAGGCTCGTACTCCGATGCTAAAGACACAAGTTCTCCGTGCTCGCTCCACTGATAGTAATTCGGCGTGAAACCCTTCGAGTACAAATGATACGTGACATCCACTTCTGGATGATATTTAAAGTTACGACATCTCACACACGGACACTTAATTTTGGTACCGTCCATGTACTGAGGGAACGCCTTGGCAAACTGCAGGAACTGGTGTACACCCTCTATGAATTCATCCCGCACACCGCACATGTCATCAGGATGACGGTTGTACATCCAAGTACGATTCCGCAGATAGTAATTCAGCTCCATAATTCTGTAAGATAGATACATCAAGGTAGTGAATGATATGCAAGTGTCAAAGCTTTTCCGATGGATTGCATTTATCTTTTCATCCATTCATTCATGCATTGCATTTATCTTTTCAGTTTTGCATATCATTACCTACTATTATACATGCATACTTTATATATACATCAAGGTAGTAATACTAGTTGATGTTCTGAAAAGGAGAGTGCGATGTCTAGTAGAGGATTCTTTTTTTTGAGGAGCTGTCATATCATGGAAGTCAATATAAAATAAAAGAAGTATACATGCAATTCTATATGATTCCTAGGCCAATCAAGGTCAAAGTCAACTATTGGTCAACTCGATCAACAATCTAGTAAAATGAATGAATATTAAGGCAGTTTATTTCGTAAGTAGTAATTCATATCCATATCCAATTGAGGATAATTCTGTAAGATAGATAGATGCACATTGCAGTCAGTGAATGAATATTAAGGCAGTTTAGATATGGGTGCGCAATTTAGATAGAGGTCAGTAGAGAGCGACAGTTTAGAGAAAACTGAGATTATTGGTGAGGTATAATTGTACTTGTAGGAGTACACGACACCAACTGTCCAATATCGACCCTTTGGGTCTACAAGAGTTACTTAACTCAGTTTGTCAAGACAAGTAAAACTTTTTAAATTAATACCCAATATCGACCCTTTGGCCTGTGCTTGAGCAGTATCCTAACTCAAACTATCTATCCTAACTAATAAATTAATATCCTACTTTAACATCTACTAACTCTCATATTCCTTCTAACATAAACTAATATCCTAATCTTAACTAACCCTTTAACTGAAACTAATATCTAAATAATGCTAATCATGAACTAACACCCTAACCTGGAAGTCCACACTGCTTAAGCACAGGCCATAGGCCAAGTTATAAGGCAAAATGCAGGCAACTGCCTGTAGCTACAAGGCAAAACCAAATGTTGACGGTATATATACCGTCAACATTTAAAAAGTTTACTTGTCTTGACAAACTGAGTGAAGTAACTCTTATAGGCCCAAAAGGTACTCTATACACTCTTACTTATACAAGCCTTTTGAGGCAATCAGCGTTATACTAGATTTCCGAAAAAAATCTATAACTCTGATAGGCCCAAAAGGCTTGGCATAAGTAAATTTAATTTCTAAAGAATGGCTCAAAACACTGTACCAATCATACCTATATTTCTAAGATACTCTATATACTCTAGGTACTAGGACTGAACTAACTCTCTAACACTCTAATGATACTCACTCACATATACCCACTCTTACTTAGGAATACTAAGATCTGACACATACTGATAATCACGTCCCTAATGTGGAGTCGCAAAATGTCGCTGAGTTAAACAAAACAGCGACGTTTTGTGACTAGATCGCGACATCAGCTTTCCCGGTAATTCATGGCTTCTGTGAAATAACCACATCTTGGCTATTTGTTAAATAGATCGACCATGAGCTCCCATGTTCAGTCGTGCCTTCAACATCATGTTCAAATGAAGGTGACAAGCAGCTGACTATAGAAAAATATGCCGTATTGAGCTTCATAAAGAAATGCAAGATTACTACATAGGAGAAAAGGTTTGGTAGGATTACGTCAAAGCACACGGCTTAGAAAATTATGACATATTTGTCTTCCGACACCGTAGTAACATGGTTGGTACATTAAGGGTCTTTGACAAGGTGACATGTTGTGAAAAAATATATCCTTATAGTTCTTCTACGGATTTACTTTAACATTACGTAGGAGAACTAAGGATATATTTGTTCACAACATGCCACCTCCTCAAAGGCCCTTAATGTGACAACCATGTTACCACGGTGTCGGAAGACAAATATGTCATAATTTTCTAAGCCGTGTGCTTTGACGTAATCCTACCAAACCTTTCCTCCTATGTAGTAATCTTGCATTTCTTTATGAAGCTCAATACGACATATTTTTTTATAGTCATCTGCTTGTCACCTTCATTTGAACATGATGTTGAAGGCACGACTGAACATGGGAGCTCAGGGTCGATCTATTTAACAAATAGCCAAGATGTGGTTAATTCAAACGATAGGAGTCGCTATATTCCTTAGAATAGACTTGGAATATTCTCTAGAATATTCTTGGAATATGCCTTGTAGCCAAGTGCTAATTAGATCTAGATCTAATTACTCCTATAATTACCTCTCCTGCCCCCATTAGTGCTAATCACTACAAGTGGGGGGCCATGGGGGTGCTACTGCTGATGTAAACTGCTGCTACAACAGCTGTTCTTGCTGCTGCTGTTGCTGGAATGGGGGCAGCAGCTCACCTTCTACTCCCCATCCATCTATCCACCTATCCATCCAACTATCTATCTAATATATATCTACACATACCAATAGCTAACTAGTATCCTATTTCTAACCCCAACTTGGTATCCCAAACCAAGGCTCTAAGACGGATAAATATCAGGTGTCTGAATCTGAGCCACAAAGTCCTAAATAGAGCAATACAGGTCATGATATGCAAAATACAAGAGAAATGAAGGATACAATGCAATCTATATGATTTCTAGGTCAATCTAGGTCAAAGTCAAACTTGGTCAACTCTAGTCAACTCTAACAGTCAAACTAGGTCAACCTTAGTCTAGTTTGGTCAAACAAGGTCAAACTAGTCTAGGTTAGCCTCATCTAGACTAAAGTCAACTATTGGTCAAACATAGCCTATTAGGTTCAATACCAAGGCATTCTAGGTCTTGGGCTAGTCAACTAAAGTCTAATTAGGCCTAACCAACATAGCCTTATATGTTACCCTAGAAACAATCCTAATTGGGTAAACTATATATACAAGAGCCTATATACAAGCTATAAACCAAAATCCTATAATAACTTGGACTACCAATCACATGTATTCAAAACATCATATATATATATATAATTCATACCTTACATATAAACTTATCCCTCACATTCACTCCTAACTCCATACTCCAACCTCTCAACTCTCAACCCATGACTTCAAGGCTAACTCAGCCCCAATTCAACCTCTAACCTATAACTCACATCCTCATGTAACCATAATAGCCTATATATATCCAATAACATATAGATAACATATTATGCAATATAACTCTCACATCTATGTAGTCTGAAAACTCTTAGTCCTAAATATCTACCCATACATTAGCTCAAGAACAACAACCCAATACATATGTATACTATAGATTATAGGGTCACCCATGGAGTATTACCTTAACTTTAACCCTCAACTCATAGACCACAGTATATTTCTAATGCAGACCACATAGGCACCCAACATATTACACACTGCTGCAGTTGGACCAAGGGAGGTACTAGGACCAAGGTGGGGGTATTCAAGGCTGGCTGAGATACACTGGGCAGAAGAAAATGTATGCAGTGAAGGAATTCATGGGCAAATAAAGTGCAGGACAGTACATAATGATGTGGGCTGATACATGGGTAAAATGGACTGATGGAGGATATGAACCCAACCTTTGAAATGGTCATGCCTACTGCTACTGGTTGCTGCTACTCTTCTGCTGCCTGCTTGCTGCTGCAAGGGGGGTTGTAGATGCTAAGCAAAGCCCAAGCCAAGGCAAAGCAGCACAAAATAGAGAGTGCAACACAAAATGGGGATGTATGTATGCAGCTGCACACAGGGGAAGTGGTCATCTATGAAGGTTTACATGAATGATCAAGGAGGAACTAAACAAATGCATTAAAAAGGCTTAAAGACTGAACAAAACTCAGATCTATCTAACAAAACCATGTGTCTGTGTGTGTACGTGTGTCTGTGTGTGTACGTGTGTCCGTGTGTGTGTTCGTGTGTGTGTCCGTGTGTGTGTGTGTCCGTGGGAGAGGAGGAGGAGGAGGAGGAGGAGGGGGAGCTTAGGGTTTACCTGAGCTCGAGGAGGAGGAGCTCGACGGGAGGGGGGGTCGTCGGGGAGAGGGATTCGCCGGTGGAGAAGGGGGGAAGTCGTCGGGGAGAGGGATTCGTCGGTGGAGAAGGGGGGAAGTCGTCGGGGAGAGGAGGGGACTCGTCGGGGGGGAGGGGGGACGGTGGAGTCGTCGGGGGGGGGGGGGGAGGGATTCGCCGGAGGAGGAAATCGGGTCGAGGGGGGAAAAAAATTTTCGTTCGAAAATTTTCGTTCGACTGAACTCTCTGCCCTAATTATAAAAGAGTTAGCGACGTCCTTATTAGCCGTCGCTAAACGTCGCCAAAATGGCGACGTTAAGTAAGTTACGTCACAAAACGTCGCTATTCAGCGACGTTTTTAGTCTTCTGTCGCAGAACGTCGCTAGTCAGCGACGTTTTACGACGTTTCCTTCGTGGCGTCGCTATATTCAATGTTTGGCGACGCCACAAGCATCCGTCGCTAATATACGTCGCTATATGAGCAGATTTTAGTAGTGGATAGACTTGTAGCCTGCCGACGAGTATGGCACATTTCCAGCTCACTGTTATGTGGATCACTTCAAGCAACGATTACTAAGCACACTGTCATGTGTTGCACTCAAGTCACCTAACAAGTCAAGACAACTCTTAACATGAACCTTGCGCCTGGATAACCTGGATAGTCTGCAGGGCTTGTGGCCGTAAGGAATCCTCATTGCATCTTGCTAGTAACTAGACTTGTGATAACCCTAGCTAGTTAAAGTATCAAGCCGTACTCTTGCTTGGCCGTGAATGATTGGATGGAGTCCCATCTTGTCTAGTCTTGTCTAGACCCAGTACATGACTATCTCAGAACATGATTGTGTATGATTTACTTTACTGATAATTGGTTAGAGATTAAGTTTCGTTCAGGTGAAGGGTTACAACCCCGGTCCTTGTTTGGTTTACGGGTTGTAACTTGGTTATCGGAATAGTCCTTTAGTTCTCTTATCGTTTATCACCTGTTTACTCTAACTCGTGTCTATTGTTATTTCATCTATAACTTTATGTGCTAATGTGCTGGTTTTAGTTCTTAAGTGTAGCCTCCCTTGTAGCACTTGCTCTTTCTGGGGTCTGACCCAGCTGGTTTTGTATGGCCAGATTTCGGAGTAGCACCCGAGGATCTTCCAGCCTTCCTGCTAGATGGTGACTACTAGGCGCAATCCTGGCAACGAGTGGGTTCTTATTTTGTTCTTCCACTCCCTTTTAAAAATATTCTTTTGAGGCGTTTAGCCGCTGAGCAAGTGTTAGCTCGTTTGCAACTTTACTTACTGTCTGTCTACGGGCTGTAACATGATTGACAAATCCTAGGGTTGATCATGTATGACTGAAATGTAGAACCCTAGAGGGGGGGTGAATAGGGAAATAAAAAATAACTAGTGCAACAGAAGCAATATATGACAAATAATAGTAAAGAGTGAGAAGATCAAACACAAGATGTATCCTGGTATCCTCGCTTGAGGCAATCCAGTCCCGGAACTCTCTCCGGCTTAAATCCACTATTTAATCAAATAGTACACACGAGTTTGGATCCGAAGAACTCGCCAACTTCAACACGAGTTTGAATCCGAAGACTCGCCAACTTCAACACATGAGTTTTCTTACGAAGGCTCGCCAACTTCAAACAAATGAGAAAAGAACTTGTTGATCTTCTAACACGTGAAGATCGAAAATTACAACTCTTAAATACTCTAGCACTTTGGGAGATGATGACAATTAAAAGCTTGGTAGAGTATTAATGGTGGAGCTCTTGGTTGCTTGGAAAATTTATGGCAAGAGTTGGTGAAAGCCTCATGAGAGAGAGAGAGAGCTTTCATTTATAGAGAAACCAAGAGTGGGTGGCATTTAATGTACTGGATACAGGCAGACCGGCATACCGTAGGTATGCAGCGGCATACCGTCGGTATACCGACCAAATAGTAACGGTCATATTAATGACCGTTTGAGAACATTAAATACGGCCATTAATGCTAGTCAGAGTAATTCAAAAATCAAATATTTATAAACCGGTATACCGTCGGTATGCCGCGGCATACCGTCGGTATACCGACGTTTTATCACAGAACGTTTTCAGGTAAACAAAATGGTATACCGCCGGTATGCCGGAGCATACCGTCGGTATGCCGACATTTTATCACAGAACGTTTTGTGGTCCACAAAACGGTATACCGCCGGTATACCGGAGCATACCGTCGGTATGCCGACAATTTGTCACAGCAAGTTTTGGGTCGATAAAAACGGTATACCGCCGATATGCTGGAGCATACCGTCGGTATGCCGATAATTTGTCACAGCAACTTTGTGGACGATAAAAACGGTATACCGCCGGTATGCCGAAGCATGCCACCGGTATGCCGCTCTGTTCGTAATTGATTTTTGACTTGTGTTTTTACTTGTCATCCGTCCTTAGGTGTTTACAGATATACGTAGACTTTGTACAGACACGAAGACTCTAAGCAGGAGGAAGCCGTCTTATGCAAGGAGCGCCGGTACCTGCTTCAGTCTTCGATGCAAAGGATGGTTGCACTTGAACGGAAAGACTTTATGTAGTAGAGCTTCTGAGAAGATATTAATCTGAAGACACAGAAAACTAAACTACGAAGATGCTGTTAATATATCAAAATAAAATGTGCCAACAATCTCCCCCATTTTGATAATTGACAAAATAGAGAGATAGCATCTTCAGGGAGTAACTCCCCTGTAGGTAGACAACTCCCCCTCAATACGTTTTCTCCCCCTTTGTCATTTAGTCAAAGATGGAAAGTAAAAAAAAGATAGCAATAATAAGGACAAGAGCATAGAATAAAAAACATGTATTGATATATGGAAGTGAAAGAGAATACATGCAAGACATTCATACTACATAAGATAATTTTAAAGACTCTCCTCTACGAGAGTTTACCAACAAGAGAAAGACACAAACCAAGTCCCCGCAGGACTGCAAAGTTCTAGAACCAACCACACATAGGTCCCCGAAGGACCGCAAAAGACAGAATAAAAAACAAACACAACAAACTAAGACACTCATTATTCGATACCATCACCAAAAGGAAGCCACCCCTAATCGTCCGCCGGATCGTCCCCACCATCCTGAGCTTGTTGAAAGGTGCCGTAAAGATTAATATCGTCCGGGTACATGAACCCATAGGCCTTGGGATCGAAAAAGCACGGAGCCTGGTACATAGGATCTTGGAGATTCAGATCTAGAAACATGTCCCGGTCCTGAATAGTGCGCTGAATAAAATATGCTTGGTCATGGAAGCGGGACTGAATCAGATTGCCAAGGCCACGAGTATGAGCCCTCATCTGTTCCTCTGCCTGCGCCATGCGCATGTCGAAGTGCTGCTGAGTCAGCGACATGTAGCGGCCGGAGGCAGGAGGAGTAGATGCGGGAGCAGCAGGAGTGGAAGCTGGTGGCTCTTGGGAAGAAGAAGCACGCGAAGTAGAGGCACCACTAGCGGAGCAGGAAACAGCGAGATAGGAAGGGACGCCGTCCGAGGAGCAAAGGAAGAGATCGACTTGCTTGGCTTCCAGAAGGAGAGTGATGAAGGAGCCGTAGTAAAGGTTCTGCTTTCCCGCTGGCATGACATGTTTGAAGAGATGAAGGAGAGTCTTGGGGAAGGAGAAGGACTTCCTTGCATAGAGGTAGTACATGCACACCAGGGCGTCGCCGGTAATGGCGTCGTAGTTCCCGTCCTTAGGAAAAAGTGTGTGACACACAATCTTATGGAGCTCGTAGTAAAATGGCTCCAGCTGTGCGGAGAGGGCCGGGATAGCAGGAGGGTTGGGGCCCTTGCAGATGATGTGGCAGAACTCATCGAAGGGAGACGCCACCGAAGAGTGAAGAGCAGCCAAGGACGGCAAGGCTTCGCCTTTGTCCGAGATGCCGAGTATGTTGCCGATGTCCCGAGATGTGAGACGAAAATGGCGATCATTGACCATCGACTGTACGGCGCCGTGCTCGTCGTCCGGAACCAAGTTGCAGTAGAAGAGACGGACGGCAGCGGAGTATATGGAAATCTGACGCCGAAGGAGGCAGGAGAGTCCGGCCTCGTCGAATACAGAGACATGGTCGGGGAAGAGATTCCAATTGATTGCTCGGCCCTTGAAGACATTATGATGGACGAAGTGTTGAAACCAAGACTCGGCCGCCAAGGAGGATGTAAAGACCCGCTGATCATACCCGTGAGGAAGAGCCACCGGAGTGAAAGGGTTGAAGAAGGTAGAGGAGGAGCGGGGACGCTTCGGATTGGCCATGGAGGAAAGTTGGAGGAGGAAGTTAGGGTTTTGGTGAGGATGAGAGAATGATAGATAATGAAGAAAAAAGAAAGAAAGAAAGATAGGGTTTTTAAAAGGAAGGAGGGAAGTGAATGGTTGTGGAGTTAGGAATGGAAGGGGTGGGTTGGGGAACGGTTAAAGAGAAAGTAATGGGGGATATAAAGAGATAGTGGGTTGGAAATGATGATAGGAGAGTAAAAAGAGGAGTAATGGGGGATGTGAAGAGATAGTTAATAAATGTGATGGGAAGTTATGAATTGGGAAGATGAGAGGGTAATTAAAAGGGATGTGATGGATGTGAAAGAATTAAATGAGGGTTGAGAAGAATAAGGAGAGAAAAGAGGAAAGATGGGCATGGATCTGGATTTGAAAAAGCTGTCCGCCGCGATCCGGCATACCGTCGGTATGTCGACGTATACCGGCGGTATGCCGAGTTTCGAGATAGAACCTATTTCTGAATCAAAAAATGACATGCCGTCGGTATACCGTCGTATACCGTCGGTGTGCCGGCCAAGTAGAATTACGGATCAAAAGATAAAATGCCTAATTCTTGGCAAAGGAAGGTGAAGCGATCTTCCGGGAGCGGTTTGGTGAAAATATCGGCTAGCTGATAAGTAGTATTAATAAATTCAAGACGAATATCTCCCTTTTGTTGATGGTCACGAAAAAAATAGTGTCTAATTTCAATGTGCTTCGTGCGTGAGTGACAAATCGAGTTTTTCGTGAGATTGATTGAGCTAGTGTTATCACATTTAATAGGGGTACAAGAATGAGAAATGCCATAATCTAAAAGTGTTTGTGACATCCAAAGAATTTGTGCCAACAGCAACCAGCCGCAATATACTCGGCCTCAGTGGTTGAAAGAGCAACAAAATTTTGTTTCTTACTAAACCACGATACCAAGGATTTCCCAAGGAATTGGCATGTGCCGCTAGTACTTTTTCGGTCAATCTTGCATCCGGCAAAATCTGTATCCGAGAAGCCGTGAAGCTCAAAGGATGAAGATTTCAGATACCAAAGGCCCATGTTCATGGTACCTTTGAGATATCGAAAAATACGCTTTACGGCACATAAGTGCGATTCCTTTGGATTAGCTTGATAACGTGCACAAAGACATACACTAAAGATGATATCAGGACGGCTAGCAGTAAGATAAAGTAGACTACCAATCATACCTCGATACTTATGAATGTCAACCGATGTGCCATCTTCATCATGGTCAAGCTTTGTCGTTGTTGCCATAGGAGTCCTCATTGATTTGGATGAGTCAAGTTCGAAACGCTTGAGGAGATCCTTTATATATTTTACTTGATTGATGAAGGTCCCTTTGGGTCCTTGTTTGATTTGTAATCCCAAAAAGAATGATAGCTCACCCATCATACTCATTTCAAATTCTTCATGCATAACTTTAGCAAATTCTACACAAAGTGTGTTGTTAGTAGAACAAAAAATAATATCATCGACATAAATTTGAACCAATAAGAGAGTGCCATTATGGGATTTGATAAAGAGTGTTGTGTCGACTTTCCCCTTTGAAAAATTGTGTGAAACAAGAAAGGAGCTAAGGCGCTCATACCAAGCACGGGGAGATTGTTTGAGGCCATAAAGGGCTTTGTAGAGTTTGAACACGTGGTTAGGAAATTGAAAATCTTCAAAGCCGGGAGGTTGTTTAACATAAACTTCCTCCTTATTAATACCATTCAGAAAAGCACTCTTAACATCCATTTGAAAGAGCTTAAAGTCATTAAAACAAGCAAAAGCACATTCAAGACGTGCAACCGGAGCATAGGTTTCGTCGTAGTCAATGCCTTCCTCTTGGTTATAGCCTTGAGCAACCAATCGGGCCTTGTTACGAGTCACTAACCCATCTTCATTAAGTTTGTTGCGAAACACCCATTTTGTTCCAATGATGGGATGATTGCTAGGTTTTGGGACAAGTTCCCAAACCTTGTTTCGCTCAAATTGATTTAACTCCTCTTGTATTGCTATCATCCAAAATTCATCAAGAAAAGCATCATTAATATTTTTAGGCTCTATTTGAGAGATAAAAGCCATGTTTGCACAAAGATCACGAGTGGAGGATCTAGTGCTAACACTGGAGGAAGGATCCCAAATGATAAGTTCCTTAGGATGATTGGTGATAAATCTCCATTCTTTTGGGAGATCCTTTTGAGGAGGCTCGAGAGGAGGAGACTCTTTTGTTGGAGTCACAACTTCATTGTTAGATGAAGAAGGACGATCTTCAATAGAGGAGATCTCCAACCCAAACGAGATGTCATCAATATCCTCGAAAGAGGAGAATATAGAAGAGTTAAGTTCATTAAAAGAGACATTGATTGACTCTTCGACAACAAGACTTCTTTTATTAAAAATACGAAAACCTTTACTATGAGTAGAGTATCCAAGGAATATTCCTTCATAGGCTTTTTCTTCAAACTTGCCTAGGTTATCCTTGGTATTCAAAATAAAACAATTACAACAAAAAACTTTAAAATAATCAATGGAAGGAATTTTGTCAAACCAAAGCTCATAAGGAGTCTTTTTAGAAATAGGTCTAATCAAGACCCTATTTATAACATGACATGCCGTATTAACGGCTTCCGTCCAAAAATATTGGAGGAGCTTATATTGGTTTAACATAACCCGGGCCATATCGCCAAGGGTTCTATTCTTTCTCTGCACAACACCATTTTGTTGAGGATTTCGTGGACAAGCAAAATCATGTCAAAAACCATTCTTTTCATAAAATCTTTTGAAATTGGCATTATCAAATTCTCCTCCATGATCACTTCTAATCTTGTTAATAGAAAAATCTTTCTCATTTTGAACACGTTTACAAAAGGCAACAAATTCACGAAAAGTATCACTTTTGCAAGCAAGAAAAATAACCCAAGTAAATCTCGAAAAATTATCAACTAAAACAAAAGCATAAAGCTTGCCTCCAAGACTAGCAACTCTACTAGGACCAAAGAGATCCATATGGATAAGTTGAAGAGGTCTAGAAGTACTCACAGAGTTGATTGATTTGAAGGATGACTTTGTTAACTTACTCTTCTCGCATTCTTCACACACCATATTCTTTTTGAACGGGATACTTGGGAGTCCTCTTACGTGCTTCTTGGTAGCAAGACGAGAGATGGTATCCATGTTGGCGTGTCCGAGCCTCATGTGCCACAGCCAACTCTCATCGTTCTTAGCAACTAAGCACCTGTCATTGTTAGTGTCTTCAACAAGATATAAAATATAGATATTGTTTTCTCTAATGCCTTCATAAACAATAGATCCATTAGAGCTATCGGTAATGAAGCATTTGAGCTTAACAAACTTGATATCATAGCCATTATCGGTAAGATGACTAATACTAAGAAGATTGTGTTTAAGATTAGTAACAAGATACACATTCTTAATACAAGGATAAGGAGGGGAACTTATATTACCATTTCCTATAATGTGACCTTTAAGATTGTTACCAAAAGAGACGTGTCATTCCTTCTTCATCGCTAGCGTTGTAAATAATGAAGCATCCCCGGTCATGTGCCGTGAACAACCGCTATCGAGAATCCACTTGCTTCTAGCATGAGAAGGACTCTTCACCTACAACATAAGTTGAAGATGAACATTTTGGTACCCATGATCTTATGGGTCCTTGAGTATTAGTCTTAGGAACCCACATAAAAACTTTCTTATCAACAAGTTTCCTTGTATGACAATAATTGGTCGTATGTCCAAGCAAGCCACAGTAATTGCAAATCATAGAGGATTTAGAAGAAGATATGTGAGAATCATGCATATGTGAATCTCTAGTGCGAGGAGCTCTAGCATTAGTATTATGATGATGATAATAAAAAGTATGATGCGAAGTATTTTTCTTAACAAAAGGTCCTTTCCTTGTGTTAGAAAAGGATTTATGTGTAGTGTTCATGTAAGAAGTGTTGGCCCAATAATTGTATCATGTTTTTGAATATGGTTAATATGTTAAGTTTAGCACTTCATTATCACTAATCTTCATACTATCGCTAAAAGCATTTCTACTTATACTTATACCTTTGGTGATATGTGCCTATTGGTTTACATATTAGTGATATGAGCTTATCTATCTTAAATTTAATCGGGTTGCCAAAATCAAAACTATATTTTTTATTGTGGTCATTCAATTAAGTTTAATCATTATGATATCACTAATATTTATGCTATCGCCTTAGCACTTATACTTAAACTCAACATTATCCTAATGTACATTAAACCTATCATAGTTGCTACTATGTATATTGTTTTGTTCGTCTAACATGTACATGCAGAAAAGCAATAAGCAAGATCAATGTGGACATATGCAATGAAGAAATTATGGTGGGCCAAAGACGATGGATCCCACAAGATTTCACAAACTGGATATCTTTGGACAGCTGCCGCCAAGGGAAAAAGCCAGCACCTATCAAAGGAAGAAGCCAAGCCATGCCATCATCATTTGAAGACTCTGAAGAAGCCTGCACCTGCCTAAGTTTATCTGGAGTCTGTAATGAGTCTTAGGAATTATTGTAAACACAAGAAATGGATGGCAAAATCGAAAGCTAGGACAGAAATAAGTCCAGGATCATTTTTGGTGGAAAACGGCATACCGACGGTATACCGGTGTATACCGACGGTATACCGATTTTTGTTCACAGAAAGTTTCTGTTTACAAAATCGGCATACCGATGGCATACCGGTCCATACCGACGGTATACCGCTTCCGAAACATTGAAATTTTAATGGTCGGATTTTCAGCCATTAATGATCCCAACGGCTATATTTCTAGTCGTTACAATCCCAGACCGGTATACCGCCGGTATGTCGGATCATACCGGCGGTATGCCGGTTCATGGACTGAAAAGTTGCCTTGAGCTCTTTTCAATGCTTTGGTTATAAATAGCCTTGAACCCCTTCATTCAAGGTTGATGCTTTGAGCCTAAATTTTTTTAAACCACCAAAGCCTATCCACAAACAACTCTACAAAGCTTTTATTTGCCATCCACAAATTGTGTTAGAGTTATTGAGTTGAAAAGTAAGATCTTCATCTTATTGTATAAGAAGATCAAAACCTATTGTGAAAGGTTGAAGTTGGAGAGTCTTCGTATCCAAACTCTCGGTTGAAGTTGGAGAGTCTTCGTATCCAAACTCTCGGTTGAAGTTGGGGAGTCTTCGTATCCAAACTCTCGGTTGAAGTCGGAGAGGCCTTCGGATTAAAGCTCTCGTGTAAGAAGTTGGCGAGTTCTTCGGATCCAAACTCGTGTGTAACTATTTGCTCAAATAGTGAATTAAATCCGAAGAGAGTTCCGGGACTGGATTGCCTCTAGGGAGGATACCAGGATACATCGGGTGTCGGTATTGTTATTACTTCTTCTCATGCACTTATATTTTTAAATTGCCAATTAGCTTGTGCTAAGTGCTTGATTAGTTAGCTTGACCCTATTCACCCCCCCACTAGGGTTCCTACAAGAAGTATGCCTAGCATTGTGATGAGTGTGGACGTGTCTTGGAGCATGCATGTGAGTAGTGTTCTTATTACCTAATTTCTTACTCTGTATAAGAAGATCATTATACTTAATAGAAGTGTCATATTCTCTCCTATTAGCATCTTGAACTTTGTGCATAGCAAATTCATAAGAGCTTCTCATGGATTGAATCTCATCATCCTTTTTCTTGATGGTGTCAAGAGATTCTTGAAACTTGAGTCGCAAAGACTCTATTTCATCCGTGTCAGAAGCAGGAGATTTTCCCTTTACATCAGTAATGATGCTTGAGAGTCTTTCTACTTCTAGTTGAAGAGCATCAACCTCTTTTAGAGATTTCTTATATTTATTTCTAACACCTTTGTGCTCTTAATGCAATTCAAGGATAGCTTTCTCCAAATCATCATAAGTAAGAGTATTTAGGGAGAGATCATCAAGTACCTCATCGGTTGCCATGAGACAAACGTTGGCATTGTGTTTACACTCTTTGTCGTTGTCGGAGTCGCTTGCGTCACTCTCACACCAAATGCTAGTATTGGCAAATTTTCTGGAGGACGAGCTTCCCTTGCTAGGCTTCTCGTACTTGCTTGAGTCTTTTCTTATCATCGGACAGTCCCTCTTGATGTGTTCGGGTCTTCTGTATTGATAGCACACCGGATCTTCTTCATTGTCCCGTCTGAAGCGGTTAGCTTTGTTGAATTTAAGGAACTTCCGGAAGTGCTTAGCTGTGAGAGCTATTTCTTCATCGTCGTCTGACTCATTGTCGTCGGATCTATCCTTGGAGTAGGACTTTGTAGCTTTGAGAGCAAGAGATTTCTCCTTCTCTTTGGTCTTCTCCTTCTCCTTCTCTTGTGTCACGACCCGCACCCGCTTTTCGGACGCGAGCTCGTGAGCAAGCCAGCTACGTATCGAGCGGACTCTAGCCCGACTCGAGTACGTATAAGCCGTCAAGGTCATGGGTATCATGTCTAATCTAAACTATATCTCAATCCACATGAATCATTTAAACAAGAATGAACAAGTATGGGTCATGGTCTGCAGCCCATTAGCATATTGTTCGATTAGACTCCAAGAATGACATGAGTCTATAAATAAGCAGAGTATGTCATGGTACTGAATATAAAGCACGAAAAGATAGTAAAGAAATATCACAAGCAAATACCTGTATCAAACATCGCAAACCTCTACCATCCTGCTCTGCTAACTAACTCCATGCAATCGCTAAACCTGAAAAGATCATCAGGTCCTCAGAGGACTAGCAAGATACATAAAACAAGCCTATCTAACAGTTTAATCATGCAATAATATAAACAGGAACTAGACAGAAAACTGACACGTGGCTATTGACAGGTAACTATGAACTCGGATACGGGATCAAGTATGCATAAATGAACTGCTGGTAGATCAATGGATAACCAACCCTCGCCCCGATTGTGGACTCGCAGGTCAGTTTCAAGACAAGTCACCCTCGCCCCGATTGTGGACTCGCAGGTGCAAAGGCAACCCTCGCCCCGTGTGTGGACTCGCAGGTTATGGGAAAAACAAGGAATAGCAGTTCACTCATATATACTTGCAGACACGACTCAGTCAAGACACAGGTGAAGACACGACACGACGCAATCACGATACACGAGAGGACCAATCCAATATGAACTACAAGGCTAACCATGTACATAGACTATATCTATACTAGCAAGCACGATATATAAATCACAAGTAAATAACCAACTGATAAAACTGTATAATAATAGAAATATGCATGTAAGTAAACTGTAGAGGGAGGCAAGGTATACTTGCCTGGTTGCAGCGCGAAGAATCAATAAATACCGTCAACTGGTACGCCATAACGTCCAAGCCATCACAACTGTCTCCGAAAGTTGAAACAAACATCGCCATCATTCTTAGAATAGTCAAATTAGCTAGGATTGCCTGTCTTTAAGTCCAATTCCGGACACAGGGGCAAAACGGTAATTTTGGACAAAAACGATGTCCGCCGTTGGATCCGCTTTGCATCGAAAAGCGTGCCAGGGTCAATGGTCTCTAAAGTCGTCAAACTATATGTCTACGGATCCAATTTTCTGATACGAACCCAACCGTATGTCCAGAGTTGGATTCCGGCGGGCCGTGCACAAAATCGCCCGTTGGGTGGAACCGTGGGACCCGCAAAACGGTGATTTTGTCAACGGTCTTAGAATTGGACCAAACTTGGCATACAGGACCAAAAAAATGATACGGTCCTGTTGGCGCAAGTTTTGTCTCAATCTGACGAGCATGCACAAAGTAATTGAGAAATTTACAAAGTGTACGATACGGTAAATTTCGACGGATACGCATCAAATTCGTCGCGCACACGCGACCAATTCGAATTCCGTCAAAGCCCACACGACCACGAAGCCGTTATGCAGCTTTCGATGCCTTCGGTTCGTGACCACGTCGCCCGGTTTGGCGGGACGCACGTCGTGTGGAACAATTTTCTAGTTTTGAAAACAGATTTTTGGGAAACTTTGGGATTCGATTTCTCGACGCGTAGTCGATGATTTCCAAATCCACAAAAAGGGTCGTGAAGCCCTACATGTTATCTAAAAGTGTGTTCGAATAGAATTTCTAATATGGGACTGGATTGATCGAAAATGATCCTCAAATATGGTTTCATGGACTGTTTTAATACTCTGTTTTTGTACAGATTTCGACCAACTTCGTGTCGATCTTGTAGGCGGGTCGCACGATTATACCAAAAACTAACTACTAGTATTCAAAGATGGATATGTTGAGAGCGTACCGGAAGAAGCGGATCAGAAAACGACTGAGCGTGCGTCGAGGACGCACGACGCGAAGTCGGTCTCGCGAAACGCTGCTACTGCCCTGCTGTTTCGATTTCACGCGCGCGCGCGTATCCGCGCGCCTGGCCGTCGGCGGTGCGCCGCGGCGGTGCACGGCCGTCGGGGGTGCGCCGCCCAGGTGGCTGGGGTCGCCCGTCGGTTGTTGGGAGATCGGGTTGGTTAGGGTTTTGTTTTTAGGGTTCTTCCCGATTCCTTCTCTCGTATACCTATATACCTATGTGCGGTTTGAATGAAACAGGGGCTCGGGTCTGGGGAGTAAGGTTTGGGGGGTGGGCTGCTTTAGGAGTATCTGGGCTCGGGCATGGGTCATGCCTGAGTAGAGCTGCCGAGAGCTCAATTCATTTTATTTTTATTTATTATCCAAATATATATTCATATATGTATACGTATTATCACATATACATATATGTACACGTATACCTTTACATATATACACATTATTTATATATATACACAAATACATATGTATATAAATAACATGTATATAATTATATACATTATTAAATAATAATGAATAAATAGATAATAATGAAGAAATAGATAATAATGTGTAAGTAGATAATAATGTATAAATAGATAATAATGAAGAAATAGATTCATGTAGAAGGTAATTAAATATATATAGAAGACATATAAATATATGGAAGGAAGATAATTTCTATGTAAAATAAATAAATAAATAGATAAATAATAATGATTATTTAATCACAAGAGCACTTTAATAATGATAAAATAATAAGAAGCTTAATAATACTAAAAATAAACCAATAGTAGCGTTTGGTGAGCGTAACCTACGCACTCCTCATTTGGCTCCATAAAATTATACAATACTGTCAAATACCTAAAATAATATTAATACCAATATTGTACAATATTTAATAATTAGGAATACAATATAAAATTATAAAATAATTTAAGGAATATTTGCACACATAAAATGTGCCTACACGGTCGTCCTTGGTCTCACTATATGCCCACATAGGCTTGGAATTGGTTCGGGTCCGGTTCGGCTGATTGGGTACAACCGGTTCATCTAAAAATCAATATATTAAATAATAACTAATTAAATGCTTTAAATGAGCCCTTTCACAACTTGGTCTGGTTTTTCTAGTTCGGGTATCACTATGGCTAGACCTTCCCTAGAATGGCTAGTACACTAGTCAAGGCTCACTGCTACAGCTTCTGTGCCACAATTTTTAGTCGTCTTGTACTTCAAAATTCAACCATGGCTAAAGTCATCTACCGTAATAATTAGCTAAATAATTAATTCTAAAATTCTAAAAATACCATTTAAATCAAATAACTAATTAGAAAAATATTTTCCAAAATTTTGGGAAGGAAGGCTACATCTTGTATGGAGGATTCCTCTTGATCCTTCATATCGAGTTCATGAGTCATTAGCTTACCCATGAGGGTCTCAAGGTTCATGACTGTCAGGTCGTTCCCCTCAATGATTGCGGTAGCTTTAAGACTCCAAACTTTCGTCAATCCTCTAAGAATTTTTTTGATCTTTTCATGAGCAGGATATTCTTTACCAAGAGAAGAGAGAGGACTAATAATGTCACCAAAACGAGTAAATATGCAAGTAATAGATTCATCATGCTTCATCTTAAAGGACTCATATTCTTGCGTGAGTCTACTGATTTTGGATTCCTTCACTTGTGAAGTCCCCTCGTGTGTGACTTCAAGTAACTTTCAAATCTCATTGGAAGTCTTGCAAGTAGAGATTCGGTTGAATTCACTACTGTCGAAAGCACAATAAAGAGCGTTCATTGCCTTGGCATCTCGACTCGCAAGCTTCTTAGTGTTTTCAGTAAGTGTGTCCCTAAGGGTGTCAGAAGCAATATCCTCAATAACTCTGGATGGAGTAGGGAGACCATTTATCACACAATTCTATAAATCGAAATCTATGGACTTCAGATAAATGCTCATCCTAATCTTCCAGTAGTTATAGTTGGTTCCATCAAATTGGGGAGGCCTATTTGTGGAGTGTCCCTCATTGTGGAAGGTGTTGATACTAAGGTTAGAGGCCATGGATCATTCAAAGGGTGTAAATCCAAATCAAGAGAACAAAGCTCTTATACCAATTGTAGAACCCTAGAGGGGGGTGAATAGGGAAATAAAAAATAACTAGTACAACAGAAGCAATATATGATAAATAATAGTAAAGAGTGAGAAGATCAAACACAAGATGTATCCTGGTATCCTCGCTTGAGGCAATCCAGTCCCGGAACTCTCTCCGACTTAAATCCACTATTTAATCAAATAGTACACACGAGTTTGGATCCGAAGAACTCGTCAACTTTAACATGAGTTTGGATCCGAAGACTCGCCAACTTCAACACACGAGTTTTCTTACGAAGGCTCGCCAACTTCAAACAAATGAGAAGAGAACTATTGATCTTCTAACACGTGAAGATCGAAAATTACAACTCTTAAATACTCTAGCACTTTGGGAGAGGATGACAATTAAAAGCTTGGTAGAGTATTAATGGTGGAGCTCTTGGTTGCTTGGAAAATTTATGGCAAGAGTTGGTGAAAGCCTCATGAGAAAGAGAGCTTTCATTTATAGAGAAACTAAGAGTGGGTGGCATTTAATGCTCTGGATACAGGCAGACCGGCATACCGTCGGTATGCAGCGGCATACCGTCGGTATATCGACCAAATAGTAACGGTCATATTAATGATCGTTTGAGAGCATTAAATGCGGCCATTAATGCTAGTCAGAGTAATTCAAAAATCAAATATTTATAAACCGGTATACCGTCGGTATGCCGCGGCATACCGTCGGTATACCGACGTTTTATCATAGAACGTTTTCAGTTAAACAAAACGGTATACCGCCGGTATGCCGGAGCATACCGCCGGTATGCCGACGTTTTATCACAGAACGTTTTATGGTCCACAAAACGGTATACCGCCGGTTTGCCGGAGCATACCGTCGGTATGCCGACAATTTGTCACAGCAAGTTTTGGGTCGATAAAAACGGTATACCGCTGGTATGCCGGAGCATACCGTCGGTATGCCGACAATTTGTCACAGCAACTTTGTGGACGATAAAAACGGTATACCACCAGTATGCCGAAGTATGCCGCTCTGTTCGTAATTGATTTTTGACTTGTGTTTTTACTTGTCATCCGTCCTTAGGTGTTTACAGATATACGTAGACTTTGTACAGACACGAAGACTCTAAGCAGGAGGAAGCCGTCTTATGCAAGGAGCGCCGGTAACTGCTTCAGTCTTCGATGCAAAGGATGGTTGTACTTGAACAAAAAGACTTTATGTAGTAGAGCTTCTGAGAAGATATTAATCTGAAGACACAGAAAACTAAACTACAAAGATGTTGTTAATATATCAAAATAAAATGTGCCAACATGAAACTCTTGATAGTCTTCGCATTTTGTATGACTAGCTTCATATTCATCTGAATATGTAATGTATGGGATGCCTTACTTTGTATGTCTGATGATCTACCATCTTGTTACATTTACATGCTTGCTTGAGATTGAGACACTAGGCGTGTTTTTGGCCATAGGAGACTGATGGCTTGTAGTAAACCCTCATGCATCTAGACAGCCATGACCGTATTACGAGGTGGGATTCACTTCAATGTACGTAGCTGGCTGTGTCTGTCCCCCGCTCTCCAGTATTTTGGTTCTAGGGCGTGACACGGTTTAAGTGGTAGCCCATGCAAGTCTTAAAAATCAAGATGAGTGAGGGTTTCACTGAATAGATGTCTCAATCAGCACTCGCCCTTGATCTCTACTCGTATCCTTTTATCTTTCTGAAATCTTGACCTGATCACATGTTTACATCCTCGATCTATCATGGTCCTTTCTTATTGTTCCCTATGTCATTTTTTCAGCGGCATTGTTCCTGGTCCTACCGATCGGCAAGACGGAGCACCTCCCGTGGACCAGCAGCAACCGGAAGACTAAGCCCAGCACTCAGGGGTAGCCTCCAGAGTCATGCCTACTGGGAGTCAAGAGCCACCAGTTCAGCCAGTCCAGCCTACAGAGCTTGATGATGGAACCCTGGTGGGTCTCATCAGGGAATTGCTTGTATCTCAAGATCGTCGGGGCGATGCCCTGCACCAGGCAGTACAAGATGCCATGGGCCGTATTGGTTATCAAGGGAACAATACGGCCAACAGTTTCAAGCGCCTCAACCCTCCCTTCTTCGACGATAGTTAGGACGCTATTGCATCTGATGCGTGGCTCCAGGACATCGAGATCATCTTGGAAGCAGCCAAGACTCCAGATGGTGAGAAGGTAGCTGTGGTGCGCCTACAGTTATTGGTCCTAGCCCGCACCTGGTGGGCGATGATAGCAGTTGGATTGGCAACGCCTATTCCATGGACGATATTCAATGATAAGTTTCAGATCAAGTACTTCGATGCTGTAGCTCGGCACGACCTAACGACGAGGTTTACCAATCTTAGGCAGATGAGCAGGACAGTCGATGGATACGCGGTCGAGTTTTCAAGACTGAGTCAATTTGCTCCCACCTTGGTGGCAACCGAGTTCGACCGAGCCCAGCGGTTCCAGCAGGGACTCCACCTAGAGATCATTCTAGCAGTGGAGCAGTTTGAGCATCAGACATTTGATGCCGTCTTGCGAGCAACGAAGAGGCATGAGTATACTTGTAACGCCCCAGTCCCAAAATACGTAGGACTATGAACGTAGACATGCCAGCCGTATAATAAATATACGTAAGCTGTAAAATACAGTAGAACCATAACTAATCTCATCCACACACAAATAAATGAATAAAAGATGTCATATAATGAGAATAAATTGTCTTGGTACAATATGTTGGGCGAAGACAAATCCACTACCAACAAGTAAAGGAAAATACATGAGAAAAGAAATGATTTTTGGCGAGCGAAGCGAAAATGATTCAAGTGCAATCATCCTCGAAGAAATAGCGATGATCACGGCTAGAGCTAGAATACCTGCGAAAGACAAGAGAACACACCTGTAGAGATAACCAGGTCCTCAGAAGGACGTAACAAGACACATAATATCAGGCCATATAAACTGAATAAATATTGCTCAAATAAATAAGTCAATTGAATTATAACATGGTCCAATACGCACCTATTGAACGAGCGTACCATCCCCCCAACCAAACAAGGACAGGAGATGGTAAACTAATTCACGGTGATTTATCTTTCCATGCTATGAATCCAATATGGTATCCGGACCCCCAACAAGGTTCAATACCTTCTCATCGAAGTAGTAAGTCACACCTACAACCAAACAAGGACAAGATGTGACGAACTAATCCGCGACAAGTTATTGTTCCAAGCCACGATCAGATACAAGTACCCAAACCAAAAGTACTCATATCTAACGGATAAAGGTGCCTAACCGTTCTAAGTGAAATATAGTTAAGAACAATTCTTCCTGCGCATGAGCCCTGACTAAATAGGATCGACATAGTCCCCCCTTGGGGCACCAGTGGCCCCATCAGTAAGTGCATAATGTTCCGCAGAACGTCAGTGGCCGTCAGTAATCATGGGTTATCAACCCCGTATCTCCAGCGGAGAATCCAGGTCACAAGAAAAAGTGCATCGAAGCCCATACGCTAAGAAATTGTCCTTCCTGCCCAATGCCTACTATGTTGTATCCATAACAGAAATCTCTATAACCGTTAAGTCAAACTAGCATGCAATTCTATTAGCGGTTAATCCTATCACACGGCTTGTATGTACAGGTGGCCAGCCAATCACGCACGTCCGTGTTCTACATACGACACACAACTTCGTGGTACAACGTGTCAATGCCAATGAATGCAACACACAAAGGTGGTCCCTTAAATCTAGGTTTAATGTGTAAGAAAACTAATACATAGCAGGTAATATAAATGAACAGTAAGTTCTAACAGGTTATGCCATGTATCACAGTTTATTTTGCATAAAAAAATAATGAATAATACATAAAATATGAGCTAAAATAAATAAACAGCAAATGGCAAGGTCTCTTGCCTGAGGTCCTTGCTGGTAAAACCGATAATCCCGTTGGGTACAGAATAGTCACAGGGCTACACAAGAAAAACTCAGACGATGTGAAAAACTTCTAAAATAAAAACCAAAATAAAATATTCTGGAAAATTTTTGGGAAAAATGTATGATGTGTATTTTTCTGTCAGCATTCCGAAACTTCAAATGGTTCGTGATTCTGATTCCTGGTTCTCCCAGAATCTCAAAAACACTAAAACGTGTCAGATTTTGGACAATTGACACTTCACAAATTTTCTAGAAAATTAAGTTCCGAATTTATGAAAATAAAATTTATATTCAGAAAATATTCCTCAATACGATTCCAACAAAAAAAACTGGAGGTCAAACGGAGTCCGGAGTTGGGAGTTATGGTCATTCGAAGTTGCTACAACTTTGAAAATTGAGACTGAATTTATGACGAAAAAAGAGAGAAATTTTGACAAGGATGGTTTGAAAGATGATTTTATTCATAGATTCGATAGATATATATAATGGCTAGCAATTAGCAAATTATGGTAGGATTAGAACTAAATCAATAACGATGATTATGATTACCAACTAATTTAGATAGGAATATAATTGGTTTAAATAGGAAACGATCTAATTAATGTTAGATATGATTCCAATAGGATAAAAATTTCTAATGGATAAATCTTTCCATAAATTTAAATCAAAAAAATTATTTAAAAACAAATCAATTTGATTGCAATCCTTTAAATGATCACCATAATAACTTTAAGTAGTATTCTATATTATCAAATAATTCAAATCATATGAATCCAAATCCAAATCAAACTCAACATAATAACTTTAAAATGATATCTAATATTTATCAAAATAATTTAAATCAAATAATAAATAAATTATTTAATTAAATAATATTTCAAATCTAGATTAGACAAATCGTAATGCTCCAATTAGTCATCGTAAGTATTTTAAACAATATTTAAATTATCAACATAATTTAAAGTATAGTTGATAACCATCAAGATAATTTAAATAAATTCAAATATAATCAAATAACTGATTAGCATATCAAAATAATACTCGATGTCATCAAATATTATAAAACTTACTTTTATAAATCCAAATCTTTATTTAAAAATAAATAGATAAAAAACCTTTTATCGCTCAATTTATTTTAAAACCAATTTTGGAAGACCAAAAATAATGAAAACATATTTATATTTCAAATAAAAAATAAAAATTTGAGAACATTTTTTAGAAACATTATTTCAAACCATTAATTTAAAACTAGTTTTTGGTAACAAAAGTAATCACAAAATATCTTTTACAAAATTTCTACAAAATTACTTTTAAACACGAAATTAAAATATATAGATATAATTTAAAAAATAATAATTTCGGGAAGATGAGTTACAAATCTATCCACCTTTGAAAAATTTTGTACTCGAAATTTAAGGTCTACTAGGATAGACGGACTTGGTTGATCGGTAAAAGGATAGTAAGAATTTGTGATAAGAGAAAATAGATGGAAGGGAAAAGAAAATTTCTTTAATGAGAACATTAATCAATTTGGATGAAAAATAGAAAAAAGTGAATGGATATGGCTTGATGTGCACGGACACGATGCACAAACACATTTGTAGGTGGAGAAAATTAATGGAACAGAGAATAATGAGCCTCTCCTTATATAGGAGGTGGAAGCTACTATTTAGATAAGGATTATGATAGTTGCAAACCCCTTTTTAATATCTCACTTTTAACTTTTAATCAATTTAAAACTGATTCAATCCAAATCCAAATCCAATCCAATTTCGAATTAAATCTGTATATATTCAAATCCAAATTTAATATTGATAACTTCCATATTTAAATTAAGCATATTAAAAGTAATAAGAAAATTTCAAATTTAAATACCCATAATAAGTTTAATGAAATAGAGAAATTCAAAATAAATTTTTATAAATATATAAAAATAATAATAAATAATTTTAAAAATTACAATAAATATTGACTATTTGAAATACCTTTTTAATAAATTAAAATAAATACTAAAATAATTTTAAAAATTTAAAATATATACATGAATTGAATTTCATGTACTCGCATGCAATTAATATTTTACATAAAATATATTTTCCAGTATAGTACATAAAAAAGAGAAAAATATCATTTCTTAAATCATTACCTATACTTGTATAAATAAAAAGAATTTTTTATAGTAATAAAAATAAAACATTTGACTAAATTTTTGTGAAAAAATATTTATATACAAATTATTTACTCTTTATGTATTTCGAAAACAAAACTATTTACTATATTTACGAAACCTAAAATAAACTATTTATGTCAAATAACTAAATAAATAAATATCACGTATGTACGTACTCGCACTTGTCATATAAATATCCGCATAAAACAATGTATAAAAAATGTAGTAAAATTTTAGGGGATTTACATCCTACCCAACTTACAAGAATTTCGTCCTCAAAATTAAGAATAATATGGGGTGGGTGAGACGGTCACATGGGTATATCGGTAATAGATACGATCAAGTCACTGGATGAGGCAAAGAAACAACGTTCAATGCAAACATGCATTAGAAAATTGCGATTTCAAATAATAATGACATAAATCATGGATATGGCTAACTAACGTCAGAAGGAAAATGATTAGGGTTAAAGTTTAATCAAGATAACACGCAATAGTACGGTATCAAGAGGAATAACTTAGAGACCTTTAAGATTTGGTTCTTAGGAGGACGATTATATTCACTCCTAATTTAACTGATTAGAAGGTCATGATAGGGCCGAGAAAAGGACGAGTAGTTTAGGATGAAGATATAACAACATCGAGTGAGAATGGTCATAGTCGATTGGAAGTTCTAGTATAACGCCTTCGTCCTTCTAAAATAGTTGAAGGCGAAAGCAATATAGAGTTCGAAGGAGGCATTATCGAATACGAATACGTAGTTCAAAACGACCGAACAATTCAGAAGGAGTTGCCAAGGCAGTCGTGGATGAGACTCTAGAGGGCAAGTTTAGCTATGTCCCCATCCACGTAGAACGATAGATAAAAGCGAACCAAAGTGCACTAGGTTGATCAGACCATCATGCACCGGTTCTGAGTAGACAATCAGTTAGTGGAGGCCTCCAATAACATACGTCATGAACAATCTTGGTAAAGGATTGAGCTTGCAAAAACTAGGCTATATTAGCATAATTAGTCTAGATAGTAAAAATATAGGCACGTGAGATTAAGATTGAAACAAAGTAGAATTAGTTCAAACGATTCTAAGTCATATCCTGTGTTGGTCTTCATACAGTCGTCCTACAGTCTGTTTGTCCAAGTCCTTGGTTGACTAGATGGGTTAGGGCCCTCTAAATTCTCGAATCTAAGTAAACTTGTGAATATAGGTCACAAGTACAAAGGGATTGCTAGGACACAAGGCATTCTACCCAACTTAAAATTTAAACTAATGGTGTTTTGGGATAATGTCTAACTAGTAGGGGTCACCTGTCTAACCTTTAGCATGCACGAAGGAAAGAAAAGGATTTATGATAGAAGGAATCAAGCAAGATGCAATCGATGAGTCGAATGGTAGTTCGAATATGTAACCGAGGAAGAGGTCAGTATGTGGATGAGATCCTAGACTTCTAATCCTATACACAGGCTTGATTGGTACGGTAAAGTAACAAAACAATTTATCTTGACCTGCATGGGCCGCCACAAAAACATGTAACGCCCCAGTCCCAAAATACGTAGGACTAGGAACGTAGACATGTCAGCCGTATAATAAATATACGTAAGCTGTAAAATGCAGTAGAACCATAACTAATCTCATCCACACAAAATAAATGAATAAAAGATGTCATATAATGAGAATAAATTGTCTTGGTACAATATGTTGGGCGGAGACAAATCCACTACCAACAAGTAAAGGAAAATACATGAGAAAAGAAATAATTTTTGGCGAGCGAAGCAAAAATAATCCAAGTGCAATCATCCTCGAAGAAATAACGATGATCACGGCTAGAGCTAGAATACCTGCGAAAGACAAGAGCACACACCTGGAGAGATAACCAGATCCCCAGAGGGACGTAACAAGACACTAATATCATGCCATATAAACTGAATAAATATTGCTCAAATAAATAAGTCAATTGAATTATAACATGGTCCAACCATCCCCCCAACCAAACAAGGACAGAAGATGGTAAACTAATTCATTGTGATGTATCTTTCCATGCTATGAATCCAATATGGTATCCGGACCCCAACAAGGTTCAATACCTTTTCGTCGAAGTAGTAAGTCATACCTACAACCAAACAAGGACAAGATGTGACGAACTAATCTGCGACAAGTTATTGTTCCAAGCCACGGTCAGATACAAGTACCCAAACCAAAAGTACTCATATATAACGGATAAAGGTGCCTAACCGTTCTAAGTGAAATATGGTTAAGAACAATTCTTCCTGCGTATGGGCCCTGGGATAAATAGGATCGACATAGTCCCCTCCTGGGGCACCTGTGCCCCATCAGTAAGAGCATAACGTTCCGCAGAACGTTAGTGGCCATCAGTAATCATGGGTTATCAATCCCGTATATCCAGCGGAGAATCCGGGTCTGTAGCTCCCTTCCCGGAAATTTATAATATTATTATTAATTATTTTATTTAAATGATGATTTTTAGATTTTATAATAATTAATTATTGGCTTATTGAATTTTGTTATTATTTATTGAGGTTATAATATTAATATTATTATGGTTATTACATATAGACCATTTATTATAATAGTTCATCATTTTATCCTTTATCAAAAGATATAGGTGTATATATAAATGAATAATATATATGGGTAGTTGTATACATAAATATAGGAGAGTGATTATATAAATGAATATTAAATATGTGTATGTGTATTAATATATAGATAATATATATATATATGGTTATATATATATATACGTATATATAAATATATATGGTTATATACATGTATACTCGTATGGTTTAATTGGAATAAATAAGCAATCCCATGCACAGCCCAGTCATTGAGCCCTCCCCCTTAAATCCCATGAATCCGAGGCTAATAAGCCCCATACCCAGCTCGGCCCAGCAATCAATCCCAGGCCCGAGCAAACAAACCCAACACTCAAACACCCCCAGCCCCCCCCCCCCCCCCGCGAGTATAACAGACGGAACCCGACCTTGCCGTTCCTATAAATGTTGTCGACAAACACACACAAACCCTAATCCTAAACTAAACTGCCCAACATCCCGGCGACCCCCTGTCCTCCGTCGCCGCCACACGCCGTCGGCCGACCATGCGTGCGGAGAACAGCAGCGAAGGCAGTAGCGCGCGCGAACGCCGCAGCAGTGACAGCAATAACAACGGCAGCAGCCGAATTCAGAGGAGCAACTTCGTGATGGAAGTTCTTCCGCAATTCTCGATCGTTCGTCAAAGTAGTTGCGCAGGTTCGAGCACCTTATAACCCCCTTCAACTCCTGTCAATCTGTTTTATTTTAGACGACCTAGAATCTAGGAAAAACGCGCCGAAAAGTCGAGCGAAAACCTGTCCAAAACAGGACAGGAAACCCCTCTCGAACCCCAAGTTGGAAGCCAGATTTATATCGACCTATCGAGATATCCAGCAATCTACTTGAATAGACCTATAGGAGATGGAAACCTAGTTTTTAGTTTTAATTCTAGGGTTTTAAGCAGGGAGTTAAATCGATTTGAAAATAGAGAAAAACCTCAAAAACAGTTTTTGAAAAAAATAGAAAATCGCTCCACACGACGTGCGTCACGCCAATCGGGACGACATGGTCACGAACCGAATGCATCGAAAGCTGCGTAACGGCTTCGTGGTCGTGTGGGCTTTGACGGAATTCAAATTGGTCGCGTGTGCGCGACGAATTTGATGCGTATCCGTCAAAATTCACCGTATCGTGTATTTTGCAAATTTCTCAATTACTTTGTGCACGCTCGTCAGATCAAGATGAAACTTGCGCCATCAGGACCGTATCGTTTTTCTGGTCCTGTATGCCAAGTTTGGTCCGATTCTGAGACCATTGATAAAATCACCGTTTGCGGGCCCTACGGTCCCATTCAACGGGCGATTTTGTGCACGGCCCACCGGAATCCAACTTTGGACATACGGTTGGGTTCGTATCGGAAAACTGGATCCGTAGACATATAGTTTGATGACTTTAGAGACCATTGACTCTGGCACGCTTTTCGGTGCAAAGCGGGTCCAACGGCGGACACCGTTTTGGCCCAAAATTACCGTTTTGCTCCTGTGTCCAGAATTGGACTTAAGGACAGGCAATCCTAGCTAATTTGACTATTCTGAGATCATTGGTATTGTCTATTTTAGCTTTCGGGGACTATTGTGCGGGTTTGATTATTGTGGCATATTGAGTGGTTTGGATCATCGGTTTCACCAGCACAGGACCACAGGCGAGTACAGTTTATTGTCTGCACTTTGATATTGATTTTCACTATATTTCATTGGTTGGCCATTGGTTGTGTGATTATTTCCTATTATAAATTATTGAGTCGGAAATGAGAAGTACCAAGGATGTGTGATCTGACCTTAGACCGTGTGGACCGTGTAGACCGTATTGCATTTATTTCTTGTAGACCGTGTAGACCGTGTTGCATTTATTTCAAGTAGACCGTGTAGACAGTGATTTATTTATTGCAAAGTAGACAGTGTAGACCGTGATTATTATTGCATTTAAACTGTGTAGTTCGTGATTATTATTCTGTGGACAGTATTTATTTAGTACAATATTTTCTGTAGACCGTGTAACTGTAGACCGTGTAACTGTAGACCGTGTAACTTTAGACCGTGTAGACCGTGTCGCATAATCGTCCCGAGACCGATCACATGTCAAAGGTACTTCTAACAGTGGGGAAAGTATATGAGTCTATTTATTTACTATTGATTTTCTGTCTATTCTTACGGCTTTACTGTTTACTTTCAAAACTCATAATTGATGTCTAACCTTTGTTTTATAGTCATTTTCTTTATTGAAATTGCATTCAGTGGATTGTGCTCGTTCCATTCCTGACTGGAAACCAACATTTTCAGGTTAGCCGCGGATTCACTTAGCTTGGGGAGTGACGGGTGTACTTGCAGATGAGCCTAGAAGATTAGTTAGATAGTCAAGTTATAGACATTCAATATTTGTACAAGTTTATATTTTCCTGCAAATGTAAAACTTGTGATCATTGTAAATTAAATTAATTATGTGAATGAGTATCTTTGTGATTATGATCTTCATGGCCGTGACAGCGTACTACCGCCGACACTGCGGCGTAGGCTGGCTTGGACACGTCTCGTATCCGTTTAAAAAAAAAAACGGGTGCGGGTCGTGACAAGTTTTTGTGGTGGCCCATGCAGGTCTGTCTTTGCAAATCATGCGAACTCGTGATAGTACTTAAGTTAGTTGTACTATTGCGAGCCTGCGACTAGGAAATGCTCATTCACGAATTAGAAATTAATTTAATTTACAAGAATGACTAGGACTAGGAGTCCCTTATACAAATTTACCGATGGGTAGTCTAGGCCATGCAATGTAGATAAGGAGTTATTAATTTTGATAGTTATCAGACCCCCATAGATACACTAGTATCTCTTGATATGACGATGTAATCTAATTGGATAGATTATTCCCTTGGTAAGGCAGGGCTTCATAGAATTAATGATCTAACCTTGATAAATGGTGCAATTCTTTCTCCTTGCCCATTGGATATCATCCTTACATCTTGGTCAAACTGCCTATTTAGTTCCTATTTTTGTCCTAAGAATTGTTATTTTTATGTTATCCATAGATGAACCTCAAGTTAGTTTCGATTCAAGTTTTTCCTCAAAGGTTTGAATACACATGGATAGATACTAGGATGGTTGTATTTCTTTGTCTTCAGTTATTTCCCTCCTTGTTCGATTTTCTATTCTAAGGATTATGACTGATAGATACTTACGCTTTATTGCATAGTCAACTTGTTCGAATTTCTAGAAGCCCATGATTTTTACTGATATAGTTAAAGGAATGTTAGTTAACCCATAATGACAGGACAGCAGCGCACTGTCACCATTTATTTGAATTATGGAGACTATGGATCTACTGCATCCAGCAGCGCACTGGCAAGGTACGATCCCTAGAGTTGGAATAGGTTTAAGGAAATACAGGTTATAGAATATTTCTAAACTATAGCTAGTGGTCCTCTTGATCGTAGACACCCTTGAGCCAATATGGGATAGAGTTAAGAAGGGTTCGATTTTGTATCATGTTGAGTTACGAAACCAATGGTTTACCACAGCCAGAGTATACGGGCGAGACGTAATCCACGGTGAAAGGACTTCAAACATGATTACAAGTTTGGGATACCATAGAGGATAGGACAATGCCATGCAAAGACGATATTAGTAGAAGTTTTTGTGAGTTGGGTAGCGTGTCTCTCGACCTAGCATTCTGTAATCCTTGTGACTTACTGACGAGGATATTGATTGACGCTAATAGGTTACCTAGAATATGGAATCTAGAAGTCCATAACCCTTAGTCGACCAAGGCTTTGCGGATAAGAAGATTGTAGGATGACCGTGTAAGCGAGAACACCGGGTAAGGTTTGATTCTCACAAAATTCGAATGACTTGTGCCTTCTTTCAAAAATCTCGCATAATTGTATTCGACTATCTTAACAAATGTTGTTGTTACAGCTTAGTTTTGCAAGCTCACTCTATTATCGAGCTTGATTCGAGGCATATGTTTAGTGGGGACGCCTGCTAACTTATTGTCTAATCAGAATCAGTGTATTATGGTCTGATCAACCATGATGCATTTGGTTCGCACTTTATTTAATTACCCTACGTGGATTGAGAGATAGATGTCTCTAGGATCTCATCCACGACAGCTTGACAATTCCTCTTGAATTATATATTCGCCCTTGAATCACGTAATTGTATTCGATGCCATCTTTCTTGAACTCTTTATTGTTTTTGTCTTTCACTAACTTAGAAAGACGAAATCTCGTATTTGGTAGAGAGATACAGAGTATCCTCCATGGCTATGGTAGTTGTATACACAAGTGTAGTTATCATCGGCCAGTCAGGTGACTAAAACCTCGCCTTAAGTTACTCGTCCTCTCTGCGACCCTAAACCTACTACCTTGATCTTCTAGTCATTGGAGTCCAAAAATGATTAGGATTTTACCCTTAGTCAGAACTCCAACCTAGGAGACTATTTATTCTCAAGAAACCAAACGTCGTGAGTCTCTAATCATTGCCAGAAGTTTTGCCTTAACTAGAAACTCTTGAGCCTTAACCCAACCCTTCCTCGACCAAAGCCCACAGTTAATGAGTGGACAAGGGAAAGGACAATCATTTATCGTGACTATGGTAGACACTCACCCCGAGAGTGGTTTCCAACAAGTATTGCCCTAGTTATGTAAATTTTATTATTAAGACCTAACTAGTATTGGAACACCACAGTCACTAGTTTAGCCAATACCATAGCTTAAATACCCTGTCATATTATGATCTATCAGTGGTCAACAGCAATGCATGATCACTATAATTCTTGTGACAATAGTCTGGCAAGCTTGACGCCAACAAAGATTCACGACTCAGTTGTTAGAAAGCTTTCCAGATGATGTGCCTTAGAGTTGGTTACCCAGTCGATAACTCTTGAATACCGAGGACGAGTAGGTCATTCTACTTTATCGACCATGTGTCATTGCACACGCACTCATTTATTGAGGAACGGTCTTTGACTTGACTTATATCAACCGTATCCCGTTACGCCGTGCCTCATTCTCTACTAACAAGAGTCGAGGTATAGTATCTGGATTTTGGAAACCTTCTAACCTCATTATTCCTAAGAGCATGTCCTAACTTCTAAGGTGGGTAGACTGTAAGCCTTCCAAAATTTTGGATATACAAGGATTACCGATTGATTATAATAACTTCCATTAGGATGATGATTAGTGCCCGTGGACTTCCACTTTCCATTTAGATCATTCTGTGCACCCGGCCGTGTCATTAATATTCAGAGCACGACTAGCTGTTACCTTCCAACAGATTTCATATGCGAGATCTAGACGAGTCCACCTTTATCTAGGTATATCATGTCCCACTCAAACCCGTTCCCTTGTACTCTATTTTCATGGTACGACTTTCAAGACAAAAAGGATTAGCTATAACCCCTACCATAAAACCGGTATGCTTCCGACTTTCATTAGAGCTTCAACTTCGTCTCGAACCTTTCGACCTAATATATGGTGGTGATATACTCGAAGCCACTACACATATTGTCATTAGTGTGCCCCTCATTAGTGTCTTCTCGTGCTACTTAAACACAAAGGTCACAGAAGGCGCATCTTCATGGCTCTAGAGACCTAGCTAACCAATCCGACTGCACCTAGCTCAACCACTTGGGTGAAAACTTGTTCTAGGTTACCCTAACCAAGTAGAAATAGTTTTATCATTGGGTCTTGTCCAGTCAATAGAGATTGAAGTCCAAGGTTCATCCAACCGACGACTGATGCCAATTAGGGAACCCATTAAGACCCAGTAATACCCATTCATGCGTACCACCATAAGTTGTACTATAAAATCGAACTTTCTGAAATAGGTACCTATACCCATTATGTTGTCTTCCCTTCTTAGAATGTGAAGTCATTCGTAACCCTTATCCCATCTACCTGAAGTCGCGATGCGACTTTGTATCGTATTTATATTCTTTGCTCGTGCATTTAAATAACCACGGAATAGATCGCAATCTTGATTTCTCAAATTCTGTTCTATCATGAAATCGTGCTTAATTTTAATTTCGAGAACGGGATTTTCGTATTGCATGGATTAGGAGTTCTTCAATTTAGCAAGTGACTAGACTAGAGTAACCCAATCTAGCAAATAAGGCAATGGTTCGTAAACTTCCTCCTATATGCATCATTGGATACCCTCTACCGCTTTGGGAACTTCATAATTGCTTTCGGTTATTCTTTCCTATCTTCACGTCCTTCCTATTTTGGAGAGAGAATGGGCGTGCTTATTTGAATTTACCAATATTTCTTGGCTATTTGTGTGAATTAGTTGCTTGCTAGGGTTATTTGATAGATAGGAAGGGATTATAGGTGCAACAAGCAGTAGATAGCTATTGGTAGAAATTTTTGCATATAGTTGGATTATTATAAAGGTTTAGTGACATGAGATTAGAGGAAGCAGTGTGACCAAAGGTGGGTAGAAGTCCTCAAAGATTGTAGTTACAAAATGGCAAGGAGGAGGATATAAATTGTTTCGAGGAATTAAAATTTAAGGAGATTAAGGTTACAATAGACCTTCTTTTTGAATTTTTAGAATAGTTACGAATTAGAATTTCGAGGACGAAATTATTTTAAGGTGGGTAGATTTGTAGCTCCCCTTCCCAAAAATTTACAATATTTTATTATTAATTATTTTATTTAAATGATGATTTTTAGATTTATAAATAATTAATTATTGGCTTATTGAATTTTGTTATTATTTTATTGAGGTTATATAATATTAATATTATTATTATGGTTATTATATAGATCATTTATTATTAATAGTTATCATCATTTTATCCTTTATCAAAGATATAGGTGTATATATAAATGAATAATATATATGGGTAGTTGTATACATAAATATAGGAGAGTGATTATATAAATGAATATTAAATATGTGTATGTTATTAATATATAGATAATATATATATATATATGGTTATATATATATATATACGAAAAAAAAAAATATACGTATATATAATATATATGGTTATATACATGTATACTCGTATGGTTTAATTGGAATAAATAAGCAATCCCATGCACAGCCCAGTCATGGGCCCTCCCCTTAAATCCCATGAATCCGAGGCTAATAAGCCCCATACCCAGCTCGGCCCAGTAATCAATCCCAGGCCCGAGCAAACAAACCCAACACTCAAACACCCCCAGCCCCCCCGCGAGTATAACAGACGGAACCCGACCTTGCCGTTCCTATAAATGTTGTCGACAAACACACACAAACCCTAATCCTAAACTAAACTGCCCAACATCCCGGCGACCCCCTGTCCTCCGTCGCCGCCACACGCCGTCGGCCGGCCATGCGTGCGGAGAACAGCAGCGAAGGCAGTAGCGTGCGCGAACGCCGCAGCAGTGACAGCAATAACAACGGCAGCAGCCGAATTCAGAGGAGCAACTTCGTGATGGAAGTTCTTCCGCAATTCTCGATCGTTCGTCAAAGTAGTTGCGCAGGTTCGAGCACCTTATAACCCCCTTCAACTCCTGTCAATCCATTTTATTTTAGATGACCTAGAATCTAGGGAAAATGTGCCGAAAAGTCGAGCGAAAACCTGTCCAAAACAGGACAGGAAACCCCTCTCGAACCCCAAGTTGGAAGCCAGATTTATATCGACCTATCGAGATATCCAGCAATCTACTTGAACAGACCTATAGAGAACCTATAGGAGATGGAAACCTAGTTTTTAGTTTTAATTCTAGGGTTTTAAGCAGGGAGTTAAATCGATTTAAAAATAGAGAAAAACCTCAAAAATAGTTTTTGAAAAAAATAGAAAATCGCTCCACACGACGTGCGTCACGCCAATCGGGACGACGTGGTCGCGAACCGAATGCATCAAAAGCTGTGTAACGGCTTCGTGGTCGTGTGGGCTTTGACGGAATTCAAATTGGTCGTATGTGCGCGACGAATTTGATGCGTATTCGTCAAAATTCACCGTATCGTGCACTTTGCAAATTTCTTAATTAATTTGTGCACGCTCGTCAGATCAAGACGAAACTTGCGCCATCAGGACCGTATCGTTTTCTGGTCCTGTATGCCATGTTTGGTCCGATTCTGAGACCATTGATAAAATCACCGTTTTGTGGGCCCCACGGTCCCACTCAACGGGCGATTTTGTGCACGGCCCGCCGGAATCCAACTTTGGACATACGGTTGGGTTCGTATCGGAAAACTGGATCCGTAGACATATAGTTTGATGACTTTAGAGACCGTTGACTCTGGCACGCTTTTCGGTGCAAAGCGGGTCCAACGTCGGATACCGTTTTGGCCCGAAATTACCGTTTTGCTCCTGTGTCCAGAATTGGACTTAAGGACAGGCAATCCTAGCTAATTTGACTATTCTGAGATCATTGGTATTGTCTATTTCAGCTTTCAGGGACTATTGTGCGGGTTTTGATTATTGTGGCATATTGAGTGGTTTGGATCATCGGTTTCACCAGCACAGGACCACAGGCGAGTACAGTTTATTGTCTGCACTTTGATATTGATTTTCACTATATTTTATTGGTTGGCCATTGGTTGTGTGATTATTTCCTATTATAAATTATTGAGTCGGGAATGAGAAGTACCAAGGATGTGTGATCTGACCTTAGACCGTGTAGACCGTGTAGACCGTGTTGCATTTATTTCTTGTAGACCGTGTAGACCGTGTTGTATTTATTTCAAGTAGACCGTGTAGACAGTGATTTATTTATTACAAAGTAGACAGTGTAGACCGTGATTATTATTGCATTTAAACTGTGTAGTTCGTGATTATTATTCTGTGGACAGTATTTATTTAGTGCAATATTTTCTGTAGACCGTGTAACTGTAGACCGTGTAACTTTAGACCGTGTAGACCGTGTCGCATAATCGTCCCGAGACCGATCACATGTCAAAGGTACTTCTAGCAGTGGGGAAAGTATATGAGTCTATTTATTTACTATTGCTTTTCTGTCTTCACGGCTTTACTGTTTACTTTCAAAACTCATGATTGATGTCTAACCTTTGTTTTATAGTCATTTTCTTTATTGAAATTGCATTCAGTGGATTGTGCTCGTTCCATGCCTGACTGGAAACCAATATTTTCAGGTTAGCCGCGGATTCACTTAGCTTGGGGAGTGACGGGGTGTACTTGCAGATGAGCCTAGAAGATTAGTTAGATAGTCAAGTTATAGACATTCAATATTTGTACAAGTTTATATTTTCCTAAATGTAAAACTTGTGATCATTGTAAATTAAATTAATTATGTGAATGAGTATCTTTGTGATTATGATCTTCATGGCAGTGACAGCGTACTACCGCCGACACTGTGGCGTAGGCTGGCTTGGACACGTCTCGTATCCGTTTAAAAAAAAAAAAAAAACGGGTGCGGGTCGTGACAGGGTCACAAGAAAAGTGCATCAAAGCCCATATGCTAAGGAATTGTCCTTCCTGCCCAATGCCTATTATGTTGTATCCACAACAGAAATCTCTATAACCGCTAAGTCAAACTAGCATACAATTCTATTAGCGGTTAATCCTATCGCACGGCTTGTATGTACCGGTGGCCAGCCAATCACGCACGTCCGTGTTCTACATACGACACACAACTTCATGGTACAACGTGTCAAGGCCAATGAATGCAACACATAAAGGTGGTCCTTAAATCTAGGTTTGATGTGTAAGAAAACTAATACATAGCAGGTAATATAAATGAACAGTAAGTTCTAACAGGTTATGCCATGTATCACAGTTTATTTTGCATAAAGAAAATAATGAATAATACACAAAATATGAGCTAAAATAAATAAACAGCAAATGGTAAGGTGTCTTGCCTGAGGTCCTTGCTGGTGAAACCGATAATCTTATTGGGTACAGAATAGTCACAGGGCTACACAAGATAAACTCAGACGATGTGACAAACTTCTAAAATAAAAACCCAAAAAAATATTCTGGAATTTTTTTGGAAAAAAAATATGATGTGTATTTTTCCGTCAGCATTCCAAAACTTCAAACGGTTCGTGATTCTGATTCCTGGTTCTCCCAGAATCTCAAAAACACTAAAACGTGTCAGATTTCGGACAACTGACACTTCATAAATTTTCCAGAAAATTAAGTTCAGAATTTATGAAAATAAAATTTATATTCAGAAAATATACCTCAATACGATTCCAACAAAAAAACTGGAGGTCAAACGGAGTCCGAAGTTGGGAGTTATGGTCATTCGAAGTTGCTACAACCTTTAAAAATTGAGGCTGAATTTATGACAAAAAAAGAGAGAAATTTTGACAAGGATGGTTTGAAAGATGCTTTTATTCATAGATTCGATAAATATATATAATGGCTAGCAATTATCAAATTATGGTAGGATTAGAACTAAATCAATAAGGATGATTATGATTACCAACTAATTTGGATAGGAATAGGATTGGTTTAAATAAGAAACGATCTAATTAATGCTAGATATGATTCCAATAGGATAAAAATTTCTAATGGATAAATCTTCCCATAAATTTAAATTAAATAAATTATTTAAAAATAAATCAATTTAATTGCAATCCTTTAAATGATCACCATATAACTTTAAGTATTATTCTATATATCAAATAATTCAAATCATATGAATCCAAATCCAAATCAAACTCAACATAATAACTTTAAAATAATATCTAATATTTATCAAAATAATTAAATCAAATAATAAATAAATCATTTAATTAAATAATATTTCAAATCTAGATTAGTCAAATCGTAATGCTCCAATTAGTCATCGTAAGTATTTTAAACAATATTTAAATTATCAACATAATTTAAAGTATAGTTGATAACCATCAAGATAATTTAAATAAATTCAAATATAATCAAATAATTGAGTAACATATCAAAATAATACTCGATGTCATCAAATATTATAAAACTTACTTTATAAATCCAAATCTTTATTTAAAAATAAATAGACAAAAAACCTTTTATCGCTCAATTTTTTAAAAACCAATTTTAGAAGACCAAAAATAATGAAAACATATTTTATATTTCAAATAAAAAATAAAAAATTTGAGAACATTTTTTTAGAAACATTATTTCAAACCATTAATTTAAAACTAGTTTTTGGTAACAAAAGTAATCACAAAATATTTTTTACAAAATTTTTACGAAAATTACTTTTAAACACGAAATTAAAATATATAGATATAATTTAAAAAATAATAACTTCGGGAAGATGAGTTACAAATCTACCCACCATTGAAAATTTTTCTACTCGAAATTTAAGGACTACTAGGATAGACGGACTTGGTTGATCGGTAAAAGGATAGTAAGAATTTGTGATAAGAGAAAATAGATGGAAGGAAAAAGAGAATTTCTTTAATGAGAACATTAATCAATTTGGATGAAAAATAGAAGAAGTGAATGGATATGGCTTGATGTGCACGGACACGATGCACAAACACATTTGTAGGTGGAGAAAATTAATGGAACATAGAATAATGAGCCTCTCCTTATATAGGAGGTGGAAGTTACTATTTAGATAAGAATTATGATAGTTGCAAACCCTTTTTGATATCTCACTTTTAAATTTTAATCAATTTAAAATCGATTCAATCCAAATCCAAATCCAATCCAATTTCGAATTAAATCTGTATATATTCAAATCCAAATTTAATATTGATAACTTCCATATTTAAATTAAGCATATTAAAGTAATAAGAAAATTTTAAATTTAAATACCCATATAAGTTTAATGAAATGGAGAAATTCAAAATAAATTTTATAAATAATATAAAAATAATAATAAATAATTTTGAAAATTACAATAAATATTTGACTATTTGAAATACCTTTTTAATAAATTAAAAAAATTACTAAAATAATTTTAAAATTTTAAAAATATACATGAATTGAATTTCATGTACTCGCATGCAATTAATATTTTACATAAAACATATTTTTCCAGTATAGTACAAAAAAGAGAAAAATATTATTTCTTAAATCACTACCTATACTTGTATAAATAAAAAGCATTTTTATAGTAATGAAAATAAAACATTTGACTAAATTTTTACGAAAAAATTTTATATAAATTATTTACTCTTTATGTATTTCGAAAACAAAACTATTTACTATATTTACGAAACCTAAAATAAACTATTTATGTAAAATAACTAAATAAAATAAATATCACGTATGTACGTACTCGCAGTTGTCGTATAAATATCCGTATAAAAAATGTATAAAAAAATGTAGTGAAATTTTAGGGGGTTTACAATACTTCTCAGAGGATTGTAGACAGAACTGGAGGGGAAGCGATCCCATGGTCAGATGACCAGTCCTCAGCCCCAGCCCCGGCAGCTAGGGCCTTGACCATTGGAGCTTCGAGGAGGGCGGTATCAGTCACGTCGGTTCAGCATTCGACTCCGATGTACCCTCAGCAGCACAAGCGGAGGCAGTCTTCCACAATGGGCTCCATCATTGTGGGAAGCCAGGGCATGTAGTATCAGAATGTCCGAGCACAGGATTGTGTTTGGTGTGTGGGGCATCGGATCACATGGTAGGGTCCTACCCACAGAGAGCGGTTCATCCTCATCGGCCCAGGATAGTCCTTCGGTGAGGAGACAGCACCGGTGCAGCAGCAGCAGTACCAGCCTCCGAGGCCATTTTCGCCTCAGGC
>JANAVB010023717.1:0-38372 GCA_029216955.1 Iris pallida | reverse complement strand
GATTGGAAGTAGAAGCACATAACGATGGACTATGTCAGGATTGCCTTGATTCCAAGGAGGGAAGAACACCAATTGGATTATAGAAAACCGACTGACTAAGTCAGCACACTTTCAAAGTTGGTTTATCCACTAAGAAGTGGGCAGCATTGTACGGGAAGCACATCTACCGGATTCATGGAGTACCGCGGGACGAGCAAGCAGAGAGGTCAATCCAGACGCTTGAAGATGTATTGAGATTTGCGTCTTGGTTTGGTAGGTCTTGGGAAGACCAAATTGCTTTTGGTGAAGTTTTCTCCTACCAGAGGAACAATCAGTTTTGACGGAGCTGGAAATTGAGGCCAGGAACATCAGGCCATTTGAAGTTTAAGACAAATTGGAAGTAGCATACCAGTTAGCTCTACCAGCTAATCTTGAGGGTGTGCAACGTCTTCTACGTCACAGCTCAGACATTACATTCCGGATCCGAGTCACATTTTGGATAATTCAGAGCTGAAGATTGGACTCAACCTTTCAGTGCCAGAGAAACCAGTTGCAAGCCTAGTCAGAGATGAGAAGAAAATCAGATTTTGAGCCATCACTTAAACTTATTCCTTATCTTTTCTTTCCCGTTCTAAATTTGACCAATGCTGCTAAATTAGCCTAGTTTTGCAAGCTATCTTTTGTCAAGCTTGATCATGACGGTATTTTATTGGGTGCACCCACTAATATATTGTCTAATCAGGACCGGTGCATGATGGTCTGATCAACCTCGTGTACTTTGGTTCGCTTTTGTATTCTTTCTGCATGGATGTCACCATAAATGAAACTTGTCCCTAAACCGTCTCATCCATGACTGCCTTGAAAATTTTATGGTTGGACCTGAGTTACGGGCGCAGTACCCGTACCTGTTTGTCTTTTCTACCTTACTTTAAATTTCGAGGACGAAATTTTCTAAGGAGGGAAGATTGTGAAACCCATAATTCTTGTAGTAGTTCATTTAAATAAATATTTGTGATATTAATTAATGTTTTCAAAAAAATTATTATTATTAAATATTACTATTAATTATTTTTGGGTGAAAAAGGATTTTGAAAATAATTATGACAACTTGGATTTTTGTTTTCGGACCCAGGCCCGAGCCCATTCTTCTTATTTCTTTCTAATCCTGAATCTGACTTGGTTTACCTTTTTAATAAATAAATTAAAAAAAAAAAAACTAAAACCTAGTCGTTGGCTGGTCCCGAAGGACCAGCAATTTTTCCCTTTGAATTGGTAAATCTCCACCTGTTCTATTTCCCATCTTTTCTCCCCACCACACAAAGCCACACACGTTACAACCCACCCTCTAATAATAACCCTCCACTTCCCCCACTTCCCCACGTACTCCCCAAACTCTCCACCTCTATTTACATCACCCACTTTCTCCCTACATTTCTCCCACTCTTGCTATAACCTCTCCTCAAACCACTCAACTTCTCCTTATTAAAACACTCCTCACGAACTACTCCAGCATATATAAACTTCTCTCCTTTTACATTCTCCACCTCACATTTTCTTAACCCATCTCCTTTTATTCCCATGACTTCCCCACGTTCTCAACAGAACCCACCCTTTCTTCTCTAACTCAAAAACTCTCACAGAAACCCATTACTTTTCTCACAAGCTCAAACCCACCTCATCTCTTCTTCTCTCTCTCTTTCCCTCTTCTCCCTGGAGTAGGAAAACCCCCGCGCCCCCCCGAGCTCGCGCCGAGCTTTCCCCGAGGCTGCCGCCCCTTGCTCCGGCCGGATCCGCTCCGCGGCCACCCCGCGAGCGCCTCCTCCCGCGGCATCCGCCGGTCCGTGGTCGAGCCACCGCGCCGCCGCGCCCCGAGGCCGGGGCCCCTCCGCGCGGTTTCCCCCGCCGCTGACCTCCGCGCCGACCCCTCCGCGAGCGCGCGTCCGGCGAGCTCCTCCCGCGAGCGCTGCTCCTCCCGAGCCCGCTCCTCTCGCGGCTCCCTCCGCCGCAGCAGCCCGACGGATCTCCCCGCCGGCAGAACCCTCTCCGCCACCCTCCGTGGCCGGCGACCCCCTCTGCGGCCAACCGCCGCCGTTCCCGAGGCCGGCAGTCCCGTCGCTACTGTCCAGAAACCCTCCCCGTCGCTGTCCGCGCGGTTCCCCGCCGCGTCAGCGACCTCCTCGGCCGACAGCCCGTGCCGTCGGTGCCTCGCTGCTGTCCAGCGCCTTTCCCGCGGTTCTTTGCTGTCCCCGCCGGCGTTCGCTGTCCGTGGACTCTCGTCGCTGTTCGGAACTTCGACCTGCTGCCGACTTAGTTCGGATTTCTTTCCCGAGATTTTTTCCCGCGGCTCCCCGCCAACGGAAACTGGTAATTTTCTGGATAGTCACAGTAGTTCGTCCCCCCGTAGAGTCGATGATGATAGATCGGTCCCCCGGTTCCCTCTCGGGAATCCGGTTAGCTGCGTTATAATTTTCGTTAGCTGCGTTAGTTTGTTTTCCTGTGTTTTTACTTGCTGGGTTGGTGTGAATTGGTTGATATTGGATTCCCGGACTTTTCGGGAATTATTTGGTGGTGTTGGAATTATTTCTGTGGTGTGGAAATTATTTTGGTGGATTTATGTGGATTATTTGGGTTGGAAATTATTTGCAGGAATTTGTTGGCGCACTTCCCAGTTTTGGGTTTGTCCCGGAATAGAGGAAGTGCTGCCCAAATTTTTACAAAATTATATTTTTTATTAATTTCAAAACTGGCTTTCGAAATGATTTACTAAAACCGATTTTCGGGCGACGACCGTACCGGTCTGTGTGCCCCGGCGAAATGCAAACGCACCGGTCCGACCGGACGTTGAGGCATAAACCGAATTTGAGGAAAAGGACCGAGTCTGAGACTCCTAGTTTTCTTTATTTATTATTTATTTTTAGGCTAAATATTATAGTCATTTAAATTCTGCATTTTATTTAATAATTCAGTCATTTTCTTATTTAATGTAAAAGAAAGATGTATCGGGCATAAGCCCACCCTAGGACCAGTAGCTGTGCCCATGTATTTGTGTAGCGTAGTTTTCTTTTCTTTTCTGGTGGATGATTTGGGTGGATTTTGGATTGATTTCATATTCGTAAAGGACGTAATTTACGGCTTAATTACGAGTTTAGCTAAAATAAATAAAATATTATTAATTCACTGTTTGTCACTAAAAGAAAACTGTATTTTATATACATATTATGAAACACAAGTTTTCCAAATTGTAATTGATTCTTGCGATTTCCAAATTGTAATCGATTCTCGTGATTTTCCAAATAATTCAATTAACCGGTTAATCAACGCACGTAGTTGCGACGTAATCGTTAGCTGTAAATAATACAACTTAAAACCTGACTAGGATACTACTAGAGATTGCAACTAGCACACTTAGTCTGGTTATTCAGGATCTAAGTCGAGTTCTCAACTGTAGGAACTCGAAGTTACAACTGACGTTCCTCTCGGTACCGACTCGTCTATCCAGTCACAAAACAAAGGCAAGTGCAGTTATGTCTATTTGGTAATTTATCTAGTAATTGTTTTATTGCAATTTTAAACCACATTGCTACACGGAACTCTCTCCTAGAGTTCGAATATTGACTCATTGATTGAATCTGATTGACTCGGGATATTGGGGGAGTAGTGTAGCGTCTATGACCAATACCCCTATATTGCATCATTGATTGTGCGAGCTGATTCCTCCTATACACGAGGATAGGCCGGACCGTATCATTAGGATATAATTGAATCATCCCAAGCCGGTCATAGTTCGTTACTACTCAAATCACATTGTTTTCAATTGTAGAATTGTGAAAATATTGTTAAAGTATTTCAAATTGTTTAACATTGCAAATTTCAAATTATTATTTGAATTATTGGATATTCGTAATTGTACTTTGCTCCCTCCTGACTGGAGACAACATTTTAGGTAACACTGAGGATGACGAGCTATACTATAATAGCTACTACGACCCGGTTCTCTACCCTGCGACGGTACCGGAGCCGTCTCTGGAGGACGCTGATCCTGGGACTGCTGAACTTGATGTTTAGATAGTTCTTCCTTTATGCATTTTCTTTATTTGGAGTTTGTAGTTTTATTTTGGTATTTCCTTTCACAGTTGTACTTCTGAATATTTTATTAAACAAAGTTTCAAATTTCGAATAGAACAGTTGTGACAAATGTACTTGTGTTGTTGTGAATACCTGCAATGGAACAGCTTACTGCCGCCGTCTCAACAACGGTGCAGGCTGGGCATGATCCGACTAGACCCAGAATATTGGGATCGGGTCGTGACATGTTTTTAGTGGTGGCCCATGCAGGTCCCAACAACAACTTAGGAAAACATATTTAGAAACAATTAGAACACTAGAACATCAATTTGTCACAACATAGGACCGAAATAAATAAATATTTTTGTTTGATTATAGACTGGTAGGATACCTTGCTTATGTTTGCATCCTAAACCATCCAGAGAATGACCGTTGACCAAATCCTGCTGGCGATGAGGTGTCATCTCCGGATCATACCCCATCTCCTCAACCAAGCCCAGGGTCTTTTCCCTCGCGGCTGTTTGACCGTCCGCATAATGCATCCAGTGAAGTTTTTCCTACACTGGCAAATCCTATCTCATCTCAAACTAAATTTCAATTCCCTGGTAGATTATTCATTTTGTTGCTCCACCAGTACCAGCAATCATCTTCCAAATGGTTGTCCTATTTTAAGAAACCCTGGAGTTCCAGAAAGCTCAAGATGAAGCCAGCAGGAACAGAAGAATATCACGAGAGAAGACATGAAGAACGTCAATGATGTAGCCTTAGTTATCCCCAACCAAGTTAGAGCCGAACTTTTGTCCTAGGAAGGATACCCCTGAATCTAGAAGATATTTGGGTCCCATCAAGTACCCTACTTTCCGGCAGTCTTGTCGTAAGACACTATTGGCTTGTAATTATTGCAAGAGGCCTGGTCATCAGGCCGTTGGTTGTCGAAAGAGATTGGGACGATGTTTGGCATGGATCTGCTAAACATCGGGTAAAGGACTGCCCCTTATCTTTCCATCAAACCAGAGCTCATATCCCAGCAACACCTGTTAGGCCACAATTTAGGGACTCTCTTTCTATCCAGCAGACCCTGCCTTACAATAAGGCATGATTCAGACTCGAAGATCATAGAAGATGGAGGACCAGATCAATGAAGGCTCTAGGATTTGTTCAGAGTGGAACTTTACCTTAGGGAGTATCTATCTTGTTTTTGCCCCAGAAGGATGGAACAACGGATGTGCATCGATTACCAGACACTAAAGAACAAGTACTTTCTGTCCGGATCGAGGATCTGTTTGAACTGGTTGTGTGGAGTTAGGGTGTTTCGAAGTTTGACTTAAGATTTGACTACCATCAAATCAAAGTCAGGAAAGAGGACATTTCCAAGACGGCGTTCAAACACCAAGTATGGGTAGTTTTCTTTGGTCATGACGTTGGACTGACCAATGCTCCTGCTGTGTTCATGAACCTCATGAACAGAGTTTTTATGAGTATTTGAATCAGTTCATCATCTCCATAGATAACATTCTGAAGACTGAAGAAGAGCATGAGGAACACCTGAGGAAGTTTTGGAAACTTTGAGGAAAAAGAAGTTTTATGGTAAGTTATCTGAACGTGGATTTTCCTTGACAAGGTGGACTTTTGGCCATGTTGTTAAGAGAAGAAATTTCGATGGAAGATAGTTGTTGTCGAAGAGTGATGTACCCCAAGTTCAATTCGGAAGATTCTTGAACTTGGCCGGCTACTATCAGAAGTTCGTGAAGGATTTCGCCAAGATTGCTGAGCCGATGGCGAACTCACTTGGAAGAATGAAGAGTTCATCTGAACGAAAGTTTGTCAGGCGGCATTGAGGAGCTGAAGAAGAGACTTACCACTACACCAATCCTTGCGCTACCCGCAGGAACCGGTGGGTTCAATTTACAGTAATGCCTCTGGAAAAGGACTGGGTTGCGTTCTTCAACAACATGGGAAATTGCTTACACATGTAGGCAACTACAGACTCATGAGAAGAATCATCCCACACCTAATTTGAATTGCTGCAATTATCTTTACTTTGAAGCTGGAAGCATGATTTTATGGAAAGGGAGTGAAAATATACGGACCACAAAGTCTGAAATATGTCTTCACTCAGGAAGGGCTGAATGTTAGACTAAGAAGATGGTTGAAGCAGATGAAGGATTTCGACATCAACCTGCAGTACATTCAGGTCAGGCTAATGTGGTCACTGATGCACTTGGTCGATACTGATGGCGAAGTTCTTACAAGGAGTGGCACCTGCTAGAAGACATCGAAAGTTTGGACTGGAGGTTATACTACCTGGAGATAGAAGGACGGAGCTGGATGCTGATTCAGTATTGATGAAGTTCGAGGCTGATGGACAAAATCAAGAGAACGTAGTTTCAAAACGAGGCACTTTGCAGGCTTAGAGATCAAGTGTTGGCAAGAACACTTGAGGGTTTCTAAATTGATCAGCAGTGAAACTCTGAAGAATGGTACGAGACTTTGCGTACCGACTGGCGAATTGAGGAATGAGCTAATGCAAGAAGCGCACCAGTCGCACATCTAGGAGCTGATAAGACGTATTGGGATATACGTACTATTGTTGGGTAGTTTGTTAACAAGGGAAGGCTAGCCGACAGAGACCCGCAGGATTTCTACAGTCGTTGGGCATTCCGGATTGGAAGTAGAAGCACATAACGATGGACTATGTGTCAGGATTGCCTTGATTCCAAGGAGGGAAGAACACCAATTGGATTATAAAAACCGACTGACTAAGTCAGCACACTTCAAAGTTGGTTTATCCACTAAGAAGTGGGCAGCATTGTACGGGAAGCACATCTACCGGATTCATGAGTACCGCGGGACGAGCAAGCAGAGAGGTCAATCCAGACGCTTGAAGATGTATTGAGATTTTGCGTCTTGGATTTGGTAGGTCTTGGGAAGACCAAATTGCATTTGGGTGAAGTTTTCTCCTACCAGAGGAACAATCAGTTTTGACGGAGCTGGAAATTGAGGCCAGGTACATCAGGTCATTTGAAGTTTAAGACGTTGGAAATAGCGTACCAGTTAGCTCTACCAGCTAATCTTGAGTGTGCAACGTCTTCTACGTCACAGCTCAGACTACATTTCGGATCCGAGTCACATTTTGGATAATTCAGAGCTGAAGATTGGAATCAACCTTTCAGTGCCAGAGAAACCAGTTGCAAGCCTAGTCAGAGATGAGAAGAAAATCAGTTGAGCCATCACTAAACTTATTCCTTATCTTTCTTTCCCGTTCTAAATTTGACAATGCTGCTAATTAGCCTAGTTTTGCAAGCTATCTTTTTGTCAAGCTTGATCATGACGTATTTTATTGGGTGCACCCACTAATATATTGTCTAATCAGGACCGGTGCATGATGGTCTGATCAACCTCGTGTACTTTGGTTCGCTTTTGTATTCTTTCTGCATGGATGTCACCATAAATGAAACTTGTCCCTAAACCGTCTCATCCATGACTGCCTTGAAAATTTTATGGTTGGACCTGAGTTACGGGCGCAGTACCCGTACCTGTTTGTCTTTTCTACCTTACTTTAAATTTCGAGGACGAAATTTTCTAAGGAGGGAAGATTGTGAAACCCATAATTCTTGTAGTAGTTCATTTAAATAAATATTTGTGATATTAATTAATGTTTTCAAAAAAATTATTATTATTAAATATTACTATTAATTATTTTTGGGTGAAAAACGATTTTTGAAAATAATTATGACAACTTGGATTTTTGTTTTCGGACCCAGGCCCGAGCCCATTCTTCTTATTTCTTTCTAATCCTGAATCTGACTTGGTTTACCTTTTTAATAAATAAATTAAAAAAAAAAAAACTAAAACCTAGTCGTGGCTGGTCCCGAAGGACCAGCAATTTTCTCCCTTTGAATTGGTAAATCTCCACCTGTTCTATTTCCCATCTTTCTCCCCACCACACAAAGCCACACACGTTACAACCCACCCTCTAATAATAACCCTCCACTTCCCCCACTTCCCCACGTACTCCCCAAACTCTCCATCTCCCTCTATTTACATCACCCACTTTCTCCCTACATTTCTCCCACTCTTGCTATAACCTCTCCTCAAACCACTCAACTTCTCCTTATTAAAACATTCCTCACGAACTACTCCAGCATATATAAACTTCTCTCCTCTTTACATTCTCCACCTCACATTTTCTTAACCCATCTCCTTTTATTCCCATGACTTCCCACGTTCTCAACAGAACCCACCCTTTCTTCTCTAACTCAAAAACTCTCACAGAAACCCATTACTTTTCTCACAAGCTCAAACCCACCTCATCTCTTCTTCTCTCTCTCTTTCCCTCTTCTCCCTGGAGTAGGAAAACCCCCGCGCCCCTCCCGAGCTCGCGCCGAGCTTTCCCCGAGGCTGCCGCCCCTTGCTCCGGCCGGATCCGCTCCGCGGCCACCCCGCGAGCGCCTCCTCCCGCGGCATCCGCCGCCGTCCGTGGTCGAGCCACCGCGCCGCCGCGACCCCCGAGGCCGGCGGCTCCCCTCCGCGCGGTTTCCCCCGCCGCTGACCTCCGCGCCGACCCCTCCGAGAGCGCGCGTCCGGCGAGCTCCTCCCGCGAGCGCTGCTCCTCCCGAGCCGCTCCTCTCGCGGCTCCCTCCGTCGCAGCAGCCCGACGGATCTCCCCGCCGGCAGAACCCTCTCCGCCACCCTCCGTGGCCGGCGACCCCCTCTGCGGCCAACCGCCGCCGTTCCCGAGGCCGGCAGTCCCCGTCGCTACTGTCCAGAAACCCTCCCCGTCACTGTCCGCGCGGTTCCCCGCCGCGTCAGCGACCTCCTCGGCCGACAGCACCCGTGCCGTCGGTGCCTCGCTGCTGTCCAGCGCCTTTCCCGCGGTTCTTTGCTGTCCCCGCCGGCGTTCCGCTGTCCGTGGACTCTCGTCGCTGTTCGGAACTTCGACCTGCTGCCGACTTAGTTCGGATTTCTTTCCCGAGATTTTTTCTCGCGGCTCCCCGCCAACGGAAACTGGTAATTTTCTGGATAGTCACAGTAGTTCGTCCCCCCGTAGAGTCGATGATGATAGATCGGTCCCCCCGGTTCCCTCTCGGGAATCCGGTTAGCTGCGTTATAATTTTTGTTAGCTGCGTTAGTTTGTTTTCCTGTATTTTTACTTGCTGGGTTGGTGTGAATTGGTTGATATTGGATTCCCGGACTTTTCGGGAATTATTTGGTGGTGTTGGAATTATTTCTGTGGTGTGGAAATTATTTTGGTGGATTTATGTGGATTATTTGGGTTGGAAATTATTTGCAGGAATTTGTTGGCGCACTTCCCAGTTTTGGATTTGTCCCGGAATAGAGGAAGTGCTGCCCAAATTTTTACAAAATTATATTTTTTATTAATTTCAAAACTGGCTTTCGAAATGATTTACTAAAACCGATTTTCGGGCGACGACCGTACCGGTCTGTGTGCCCCGGCGAAATGCAAACGCACCGGTCCGACCGGACGTTGAGGCATAAACCGAATTTTGAGGAAAAGGACCGAGTCTGAGACTCCTAGTTTTCTTTTATTTATTATTTTATTTTTAGGCTAAATATTATAGTCATTTAAATTCTGCATTTTATTTAATAATTCAGTCATTTTCTTATTTAATGTAAAAGAAAGATGTATCGGGCATAAGCCCACCCTAGGACCAGTAGCTGTGCCCATGTATTTGTGTAGCGTAGTTATTTTCTTTTCTTTTTCTGGTGGATGTGATTTGGGTGGATTTTGGATTGATTTCATATTCGTAGAAAGGACGTAATTTACGGCTTAATTACGAGTTTAGCTAAAATAAATAAAATATTATTAATTTACTGTTTGTCACTAAAAGAAAACTGTATTTTATATACATATTATGAAAACACAAAGTTTTCCAAATTGTAATTGATTCTTGCGATTTTCCAAATTGTAATCGATTCTCGTGATTTTCCAAATAATTTAATTAACCGGCTTAATCAACGCACGTAGTTGCGACGTAATCGTTAGCTGTAAATTAATACAACTTAAAACCTGACTAGGACTTACTACTAGAGATTGCAACTAGCACACTTAGTCTGGTTATTCAGGAATCTAAGTCGAGTTCTCAACTGTAGGAACTCGAAGTTACAACTGACGTTCCTCCTCGGTACCGACTCGTCTATCCAGTCACAATAACAAAGGCAAGTGCAGTTATGTCTATTTGGTAATTTATCTAGTAATTGTTTTATTGCAATTTTAAACCACATTGCTACACGGAACTCTCTCCTAGAGTTCGAATATTGACTCATTGATTGAATCTGATTGACTCGGGATATTGGGGGAGTAGTGTAGCGTCTATGACCAATACCCCTATATTGCATCATTGATTGTGCGAGCTGATTCCTCCTATACACGAGGATAGGCCGGACCGTATCATTAGGATATAATTGAATCATCCCAAGCCGGTCATAGTTCGTTACCTACTCAAATCACATTGTTTTCAATGGTAGAATTGTGAAGAATATTGTTAAAGTATTTCAAATTGTTTAACATGGCAAATTTCAAATTATTATTTGAATTATTGGATATTCGTAATTGTACTTTGCTCCCTCCTGACTGGAGACAACATTTTAGGTAACACTGAGGATGACGAGCTATACTATAATAGCTACTACGACCCGGTTCTCTACCCTGCGACGGTACCGGAGCCGTCTCTGGAGGACGCTGATCCTGGGACTGCTGAACTTGATGTTTAGATAGTTCTTCCTTTATGCATTTTCTTCTTTATTTGGAGCTTGTAGTTTTATTTTGGTATTTCCTTTCACAGTTGTACTTCTGAATATTTTTATTAAACAAAGTTTCAAATTTCGAATAGAACAGTTGTGACAAATGTACTTGTGTTGTTGTGAATACCTGCAATGGAACAGCTTACTGCCGCCGTCTCAACAACGGTGCAGGCTGGGCATGATCCGACTAGACCCAGAATATTGGGATCGGGTCGTGACAAGGTCACGCTTTGTCAAACTAGCTTTTTTTAGGTTGTACTAGCCTATATTCAAGTTCTAGATTGGTATCTTGAAGAAGCTATCTTAGATAAAAATAGGTATTAGGATACCGAATAATGCCAATATCAACATATACCCTAACATATATATATCTAGACTAATATCGCTACCTTAACAGAAGTTCTACACTTGTATCGATTACCTCGTAGTTAAGGATACCCTACTTATACTATAGCTTACCCCTAATCCTAACTGATACTCTTGGTATCATTCACTTGTACCCCTCATTCTAGGCATCACCTATACATTATCTTGCTATTTACCTGTACTCTAGGGTACAACACACAAATCACTTACGCCAACACTCACACACCTACTCAAGAACTCTCACTCACAGTCCTATTTTTTCTCTTGTCATTGCCAACCAGCCCTCTCTCAGATTCCTGTGTACACAGGAATCCTATGACCTATACCGAACATGTCTGCTGTCATCCTGTGCACATGGGTGCACAGAAGCTTGGCTCCCCTCCTTTCAATACCCTGTACAGAATAGAACCCCCTGTCTTTACATTCCAGTGCATTTCTTTTTTATATGGTAACCAACCTGCACACATTACAGCTACTACTGCCACCAAGGCTGTAGGCATGGCTGCCTGCAAGTGTGTGCACACACACAACAGTGAATGCCACTGCCTGCAAGCCCCAAACACTGCTACACAATAGTACACTCAATTCAGTTCCTGTGCACTTGTGTGCATAGGAGCTTGGCTCTCCTAACATTCTACCTTGTTAACCCTATGTGCAAACGCTAAGTAGGGTCATCCCCCTACATTCCTACAGCCTGCATAGGCCTATATCCAACTCAACAGTAGTACCACTACTGCTACTATCCTATGCACAAGTGTGCACAGGTCCATATGACCATATTTTCCTTTGTCTTTAGTGATGTGCACCAAATTAGTGCACCTATTGCTACTTTTTCTAATGCCTCTGTAGGAACTACTACTACAAGCATGTCCTGCAACAACTTGCAGTTAGAACTCCCCTTCACCTGATAGTCGCATGTTGCTGTTATTGCTACTCTGTTGCATTTCCCCTACTTACTTCACCCAAATCCAACCTACTTACCCCCTATATATTTAGCTATCTCTAAGTTCAACTACCTATCTAACTATACACAAATATGTTCATACACACCTAACACACAAATCCCCATCTAAAACACTCATATAAACAATCCTATATACTACCAATGATCCTATGGCCTAACACACATATGCATGCTTTCAACGTTACACATCTACCTATTGTTGACTGAATTCCCATTTCTATCTACTCACATTATCCATCTTACACATGGCTATCTCCATAAGCATTCCTACTTATATACAAACACATCTATAACTATCATTAGAGAGTTACACACACATATGTAATTATGTCCAAATATGTGTCACACACAATTACTATAGTGTATATATATATATATATATATATATATATATATATATATATATATATATATATATATATATATAATATATATATATATATATATATATATATATATATATATATATATATAACACATATGTATAGGCATATCCATGTATATAAACGCACACTCACTATCCCATATATGTATCTATAGGCACTCACTCGCATATATAATTATATGACACCTACACATGTGCAATAGATCAAACACTTTACCACCCCTGTATCGCCCTATTCTACGATACGCCTGTGATACGGCCAAGATACCTATACCAAACTTTGTTTGAATCCAACCAAACTACATAAGCAAGTCTAAAACATTTATATAAATATAATTAGACCATGGCAAGGCTAATGTCATGTGTCATGTGTAATAGGACATGTGCACCACAAGTGTAGGAGGCCATAACCCCCAAATTGACCCCGTGTCCTAACGTATCATGACACGATCTACATTTATCCATTTATGGACATGAATCTAGACACACACATCTAAATCTATACTAAATAGGCCTAACAAACCTAATGACAAATATTTGGTGCACCATTCTCAGAAATCCTCCAAAAATGGCACAAAATCCATTGTAACTTCCAAATTGAGATTCATTTGAGTCTCAAAACTCTACCTATGGGTAGTCCTAGTCTATGGGTGAATTCCTAAGGGTTTAATAACACAAATAGAGTCTAAATAGAGACAAAAATAAGATGTATACATATTGGTAGATGAAATTCCAATGGAAAGCCAAATGGACGCTATCCATACACATAGCTCCTAGCAAATGGACTCCTCTTCTTGTGCTCATAGTCTCTAATCTCCTAGGCTCCTTCTAATATTTAGAATAAGAGGAATGGATGAGAGAATGAGTGGAATTTGAGAGAGATTGGTGGAGGAATTGTTCCAAATGTGGAAGAATACCAAATTAGGAAGGAACGAGGCTATGGAAATGGAATAAATGAAATGTGAACCCCCTCCCTTTTGGCCGGCCATGATAAGCTAGGTTATGGCTAATCCAAAATGTCCATATAGCCCTCTAAACGTTTCATGTACTAATTAGTTGTACGAAAGGGTTTGGACCGATTTTGGTAAATAGTCTAATCTTTATTCTAATTAATTGGTCATGACTAATGAGTCTAATTGGGCCTAATCAAAAAAGTTGGTTCATAAGTCATGTCATGCAAATTATTGGGCCCTAGTCGAGTGTCTAGGCTAACAGGGTCACGAACACAAGTCTAACAATTATGCTAGCCACTAACCGTAATAACTAACACAATATTTATAAATAAAAAAACAATGAATTATAAATATGAAATGACAAAATTACCCCTAGTTGTAAAAGTAGTAGTGATAAGATCTCAACACTCTGGAGTCGCAGTATCTTCTAAGAGGCCTGCTACCTCTTGACCTCTTATTTTGGCCGCGGGGGTTGCTCCTACTGCTTCTTCCGTTCATGTAGAAGTTTCAACTACTTTGGGGGATCTCCTCCGTTTGTTCAGAGGGTTGCACCCGTGGAGACAGAGACTTCCCATTCTACCTCCAGCACCGACCGAGGCAGTACACATGTTTGTGCTGTCTCAACAGATGATAAAGGCTCAGAGAGCCCAGGCCGAAGCGCAGCAGAGGCAGGCTGAGGTAATGTGCCAGAGCATTGAGACTGCCCACCAGCTGGCACTAGCTGTAGTCGAGAAGGTGGCGCTTATTCAGCCTCAGGGTGCTCTAGTTCAGCAGCAGACGAGGTTGGGTACCGTTGTGGACTTCAAGAGGATGCCTCCTCAGGAGTACAAAGGTATCGAGGTGAAAACCTCCTAAATTTCTACTACAATTTTTTAATAAATAATTTAGTATTGATTTTGTAATTTGGATTTGTACGTTGCATACAAGTTGGCATTTGTCGTATTGTACGTCGTGTGCGGGTTTACATTTCGTATTTTCTTGACGAGTGCGAATATGTACGAGGTACATATTTTTAGAATTTTTTTATTTAATTATAAAGAAAGTATAGTATTTCCAATATGTGTGTATATATATATATATATATATATATATATATATATATATATATATATATATATATATATATGATAAATACTTAACTTGTTTAATGTTATGAGCAAAGAGAATTTCAAAACTTCATTTATTTACCTTGTAAAATGCTATTTTATTTTTAGTACAAATATAAGTAGTAATTTAGAAAACTAATGTTTATGTAAATATATTATTTTTGTGTGCAAGTGACATGAAATTTATTTCATGTCCACTTTAGTTTTATGAAAACGAATTATAATTATTTTATTAAATGATATTTCAAACATTTATCATAATTTTTGAAATTAATTATTATTATATTTTAATATTTATGAAAAAGATATTTTGGATCTTGTTTTATTTGATATTTGATTAATTATAATAATTTAAATTTAGAAAGGATTTTATTTTAAATAGAGTTTAAATTAAAGGAAGTTTTATCTAGATTTGATTCGAAGTTGATTGAATTAATTTTATATCGATTTGAATTAAAAGATAGAATTATCCATTGGGGTTTAAATAATTCTAACCCTTATCCATCCAGGAGCACACCTCCTATATAAGGAGATGCTCTTTTTTCCATCAAACTCCACAACCATAATTTTTCCATCCATAATCAAATCGTGCATCGTGTCCGTGCCCTACCATCTACTATATTCTATTTGTACAAATACACTGGTTCTCCCTGCCCAACAAATCTGGACATCCGTCTCCACCGTGTCGGACACTCCCGACACGAGCCTCATCCTGACAACACAGCAAACTCTGTTCCTCCATCGTCCCCTACTGCCAGCATAACCAACCCTGCTACCACCATTACCTTACCCACCGTTCCACCGTCACCGTCTCCCTGGACGTCACCAGCCTCCAACCAAAACCACCCTCGACAAAATCCCCATATCCACAGCGGCCACCAACGGCATCATCCACACAACAAGTAGCCACCACCGCCACCATCCCGAAAGCCGTAAACGAAGGAAATCACTCACCTTTTTGCGACCCTGGCGACCAACCGGACCCCGACTCCTCCTTTCGTACGTGCACCGTCCGCCATGACCGGTGGGCGCCAGCACCGCGCGTCCACCAGTGCCAGTCGCCCACGCAGACAACTCCACCTCCATCTCCATCTGGAGAATGCCGCTTCGTGTCGCCCCTCTTCCCGCCACACTGTTCGTGCGCTCGACACCGTCCATCCACCCCACGTTGCTTTCGCCTCCTTCGGAGCGCCAGATCTGGTCCGGGTAGCCTCCACGAGCACCGTCCGGCGTCACCCGTTTTCGTCGAGCCAGCCGAGGACCCCTGCCGTGGTCTTCCCCCTCTGCGCCACCGCCGGAGCCCCAAACACTAGGGCGCCTCCGCCGCTAGCGAGCCGACCCACGGCTGGAGTGAGCGCCTTCGCCGAGCCCGCGCTTCGGAGGTCCACCGGTAAGCCCTCACCCTCTGATCCCGACTTCTCCTCTCTCCTTTCCCTTCCTTTCTTAGCCTCCTCTCTTTTAATTGCTTTTACTTCTTTTCTCTCTTCTAGTTATGAAGAGGGGATTTAATGATTTTGGGAGCAACCATGTGCTGTGATGACTTGGTGGTTACTAAATTTTGTGGTTGTTTTGCTTTATTCTTTTATAATATTATTAGTATATAAATTATTCTAAGTTTTGCTAATTAAATTATTATTATTTTTATTATTCTATTTTTATTAAATAAATATATAATTAATATTTTCAAAAAAAATATTATTATTCTGACAACTCAGTAGCCTTACAATAATTCCTAGTTATGTATCTATTATTATTATCATAGGAGTTTTTATTTATTATTATCATTGTTAGTGTTTATTAATAAATATATTTGTTTGAGTGAATATAGTATTTTTACTAATTTAAGGAATTAATTACATATATACATTAGTTTCTAAAAATATTTATTTTTACTGGGGGCTTGGCCTACAAGTTCATAAGTTAGTATTAAACCCTAAATTATATGATTATATATTTCTAGGATATTTTAGAAAAGTTATTATTTATATAGTTATCTAATATTTTGACGATTAAAATATATATACTTGCCTAAAAATCGTATTTGACAAACTCATAGTTTTCCTTAATTAAAAAAATAAAAACGATTTTAAGTCTTAAAAAATATTTTTCTTAAAATTATTTATACTAATAAAAATTCAGTTCCAAAATTATAGATATTTTCTAAGAAAATATTATATATATTTATTTCTATGAATTCCCATGAATATCACCATTGATCATGACTAATCATCCTTCACTATTTTCTCGTGAATTTCGGACCCTTGCACATCGACCTTGGCTAATGGACAAAACAGGACTTATCGGATCATCGCCCCACGCCAAACGACCCACCAGGCAAGATACCTTGCCATAATTTTACTGTTTATAAGTAGTATGTATTTTATTTATTGCATATCATTGTATATTTATTTCTAATTTTTTTAGTTGTACCATTTATTTTACAGTACCTGATTTACTGCCTACTCAGTGATTTTAGATTTACTTTACTTATTATCCTTTGATTGCATATGGACTTAGAGTTAAGGGACTACCGTTTGTAGTGTATCGCATATGCCTCGACACAGTTGTATCATGAGTATGTGTGAGATGAGTAGCATGTAGAGGTCCTTGTGTGTTGGCTGATCACCTGTGCGCATGCGTTAGGCCTAACTGCTAATAGAGGCATGTTAGGAGACTTAGCAGTTAGTAGAGGTACATAATAGCGGATGCGACCTAGATAGGTGCAATGGGTGGGGAGAATATTCCTTGTCGTATGGACTTCTATTACACATTCCTTTGTAACCCAGAAGCTCCACCGGAGATACGGGTATGACGACCCCCTCAGGTTGGCCACGGTCATTTTTTGAACGTCTTGAGCTTAGGTCACTAGTGCCTAAGTGGGGACTATACCAGATCCCATTTACAGCCGTGGCTCATGCGACGAAAGGTCTGTTCTTAACTACATGTTCACTTTAGTATGGTTAGATTACATTATTGGCGTCTTGTCACTTACTTTTATTTATGGCATATTTTATGTTCAGTATTTACATGGCATGTTCTTTATGTATCTTGTTACGTCCCTCTGAGGACCTGGTGAATTCTCCGGGTGTGTGTTTATGGTTTTCGCAGGTGCTCTCCATGGCCATGTTTTCCTCTCTTCTTTCGAGGTGATTGCACTTGGATCGCCTTCGCATCGCTCGACAAAATTTCTTTATCATGTATTTCTCTCTTTCTAGTTGGTAGTGGATTTATCTCCGCCCAACAACTTGTAAATGATAATTCATGAGTTGATTTATAAATTCTTTCTACTTTATTTATGGATGAGATTAGTGTCATGGTTTACATTATTTTACAGCTTATGTATACATACGATGGTTCCATATATTGGAGTATACTTCGTATGTACGCAGCTGGCATGTCGACGTACTTAGTCCTAAGTATTTTGGAACTGGGGCGTTACGTATTTTTTGGTTGCCCATACAGGTCGAGTTTATCACTACGGTTACGTTACTGTACCGATGTGAGCCTGTATATAGGAATAGAGTTTGGGATGTCATCCATGTACTTGATCTTCTTTCTTGACCTTCAAGTTCCAAAATCCCGTTTGCCTTCCTAGATTTCATCTTGCTTGATTCTTTTCTACCATAAATTCTTGTTTTCGTGCTTAGTGACAGCTAGGAAGATGACTACACTAGTCTATACTCATAGGTCAAACACATGGCTAGAAGGAATACATTGACAAATAGTATGCATTGAGGACATAATTGAGTTATAAATATATTTTTACATTATAAGGAAAGGAGGAACCCTATCTTCCTAAGAAGTACGATCTTAAGGATATTTGGTTAATTCCAAGTTGGGTAGTAACGATATTACCGCCTTCGAGGGATAGTTAGAATTATATTTTGATACTACTAAGTGGTATACACAAGAGGATAGTTAGAATCCATATACAATTGAGAAAGAAATTGATTTGATTTTTGAGTTGATTTTAAAGGCCTTTGGGATATATTTATGATTTACTGGGATTTAGATATACATCTTTGGGAGGAATATAAATTTGATTTGAAAGGGACCTTAAATTTTTAAATGTTGAAGTATGATTTAAGAGTGACCCAACTTTAAGGACGATTGATAAAATTAGGTAAAATATTTTTGGTGTCATATGATATATGATTTATAAAGTTATTTAGATTTCGAGTTTAAAGCCTTGATTATGGATATTTATATTTTGGTAAAAAAAATTTGTTAATGAAGTTTTGAGTTTAAAGGTTGGATTGATAATATTAAATTGTGAAATGTTAGTAGTGATATGATAAGGGTTACTTCAAGATTGATTTAAGGAAATTAAGTTTTTAAGTTAAGATTAAGTTGGACGGCTTAGAAATATATTACAAATTATGGTAGATTATTTTGAGAATTTTATTTAACTTTTGTGGAAGCTTGACTTTAAAATTATAATGGAAGGCAACCAAGATAGCCCTAATAAGATAGGAGTATACCACACTAGTTGCCATATCACTCATAACCATGATAGTAGTATATACTCAAGTGTAGTCATCGACCCAACCGGATGAACATATCTTTATCTTGACTTACTCGACCTTCCCTCAAATCTAGATCTTTTATCGTGACCATCTAATTGTTTGAAAAATAGAAATGATTAGAATCGTTTCCTTGACCATACCCTTATCTACGAGACTACCTTCTCTCTAAAAACTGTGTCTCTAACTTATCTTGATCTACGAGATTTATAAATTATATTTATTTCGTGCTTTAACCTTTTATTTTTGTGCATTAATTAGCACCTTATGAAAACCCACTTTCTATTTTGATCATTTGGCGTCCCCTATCGTGACTTTGATATTTGGAGCACAACACTAGACTTTTCCTTCCAACAAATTTCATACGCAAGACCTAGACAAACCTACCTTCATGTAGACGTATCATGTCCCACTAAAACACGTCCCCTTGTACTCTATATTTATGATGCGACTGTCGAGTCAAAATGGCTAGCTATAAACCCTACCATAATACCATTGTCCTTTCCGAGTTTAGTTAGGAATCCAACCTCGACTCAAAACTTTCGATCCAAAATATGCTTGTGATCTACTTAATTCCTTAAATGCTTAATTTTGTGCTTTATCTTGATTGCTTAAACCTTGTCCATTTATTATCGTACCCTATCTTGATTTACTTAGAACCAGAACATCTTTTGCTCTTCGTGCAATATTAGCAACCCTTACTTTTCTCCCTTCCGATTAAATTGCTCCACTCATATTTCACTACGATTCCTCCATAGTTTATGCAAATCTTGTTCCTTGTATGATTTCCTTATGCAAAGATGAAATTTGATCATGACATCCTATGGTTAGTAGAGGTTAGATTAGAAATCCCACAGAGGAGAGTAGTGATATAGTTGAATAATATGATTGAATATGCATAAGTAAAATCTTGCAGTAAACCCTATTAGGCGGAGTATATTTCATGTTTTAATTAGAGTAGATTTCTTAATCAACAAATTGGTACATCATGGTAATCTATTGATTAAGAAATTTATGACATGATAGATAGGGTGTTTAAAGTTATTAGATTTCAAGAAGGTTGTGAATACTTAAACTCTTGATGATTAAGAATTCAACTATGTGATGATGGTAACTTTAAAGCTCATAACAAGGTGAGATAAATTGGGTGAAGAAATTTTATGTAAATTCTTGAAGGTAATTATGCGAGAGGGACTAGCTCGAGAGAAAGTATGTAGGAAGAAGAGTATTAGAGAAATATTGAATGAAAAGTTGGGACTTATCAAAGATTTTGCGATTATGGTTATAATTTCATATTAAAGTAACCTCGATTATATTTTCGACTAAATTGATTTATTGAGCCTAAAATTTCAAGAAGATTAAAGCTCGAGAGAATATATAGATATCTTTAAAGATGGAGACTGTATATTAAACTTTCGTGACTTACTTGATTTTTAAGTATGAGATATCGCGTACAAAAAATATTTTAAGGTATCAATTGTTTTTATGAGTTAAATAAAACATCAGTTGAAGGTCGATATATACCTGAGTATGCTTCAAAAAGTTACATAGTATTTGAGATTATTTTAAGGACATCTATCAATTTGAATATAAAAAAGGAAGAACTGCTTTAAAGAAATTGAAGGAAAATGCTAACTTTGAAGAATCTTTGATTATGATGAATAATTTAGTGAGTTACGATTCAAAACTGAGATCGAAGAAGTTATTGTCTATTTATAAGGTTGCATGCCTATAGGAAATATGTATGAGGTTGTAGGTCTATGGGAGAAAGGTAGCGTTGATTGATTTTAGAAACCTTGATAGGTTGTCATGCATTAACTATCTTCTAACAGTTTAAAATATCATTGAATATCGATTCTTCTCTCCTCCGATGAATTAAATCGTGGTTTCTTATAACAAAACACTTTCTAACTCTTCAACCCTACCTATCCTAATTTTTCCTAAATTTTAAGGACGAAATTCGTTTAAGTTGGGTAGGATGTAAAACGCCTAAATTTCTACTATAATTTTTTTTAATAAATAATTTAGTATTGATTTTGTAATTTGAATTTGTACGTCGCATACAAGTTGGCATTTATCGTATTGTACGTCGCGTGCGGGTTTGCGTTTCGTATTTTCTTGAGGAGTGCAAATATGTACGAGGTACATATTTTTACAAAAATATTTTTATTTTGTTATAAAGGAAGTATAGTATTTCCAATATGTATATATATATATGATAAATACTTAACTTGTTTAAGGTTATGAGCAAAGAGAATTTCAAAACTTCATTTATTTTACCTTGTAAAATGCTATTTTATTTTTAGTACAAATATAAGTAGTAATTCAGAAAAATAATATTTATGTAAATATATTATTTTTGTGTGCAAGTGACATGAAATTTATTTCATGTCCGCTTTGATTTTATGAAAACGAATTATAATTATTTTATTAAATGATATTTCAAACATTTATCATGATTTTCGAAATTAATTATTATTATATTTTAATATTTATGAAAAAGATATTTTGGATCTTGTTTTATTTGATATTTGATTAATTATGATAATTTAAATTTTGAAAGGATTTTATTTTAAATAGACTTTAAATTAAAGGAAGTTTTATCTAGATTTGATTCGGAGTTGATTGAATTAATTTTATATCGATTTGAATAAGATGGAATTATCCATCGGGGTTTAAATAATTCTAACCCATGTCCATCCAGGAGCACACCTCTATATAAGGAGATGCTCCTTTTTCCATCAAACTCCACAACCAAATTTTTTTCCATCCACAATCACATCGTGCATCGTGTCCGTGCCCTGCCATCTACTATATTCTATTTATACAAATACACTGGTTCTCCATGTCCGACAAATTCGAACATCTGTCTCCACCGTATCGGACACTCCCGACACGAGTTGTCATCCCGACCACACATCAAACTCTGTTCCCCCATCGTCCCCGACTGCCAACATCACCAACCCTGCTACCACCATTACCTCACCCACCGTTCCACCATCACCATCCCCCTGGACATCACCAGCCTACACCTAAAACCACCCTCGACAAAATCCACATAACCACCACGGCCACCAAAGGCATCATCCAAACAACAAGTAGCCACCACCGCCATCATCCAGAAAGCCGTAAACGAAGGAAATCACTAACCTGTCCGCGACCACGACGACCAACCGGATCCCGACTCTGTCTTTCCCGCGTGCACCGTCCGCCGCGACTGGTGGGCGCCAGCACCGCGCGTCCACCAATGCCAGCCGCCTACGCGGACAACTCCACCTCCATCTCCATCTGGAGAATGCCACTTCGTGTCGCCCGTCTTTCCACCGTACTGTTCGTGCACTCGACGCCGGCCATCCACCCCACATCGCTTCCGTCTCCCTCGGAGCACCAGATCTGGTCTGGAGAGCCCCCACGAACGCCGTCCGGCGTCACCCGTTCCCGTCGAGCCAACCGAGGACCCCCGTCGTGGTCTTTCCCCTATGCGCCCTCGTCGGAACCCCCAAACAGTTGGGCGCCTCCGCCGCTAGCGAGCCGGGCCGCGGCTGGAGTGTGCGCCTTCGTCGAGCCCGCGCTTCGGAGGTCCACCGGTAAGCCCTCACCCCTCTGATCCTGACTTCTCCTCTCTCCTTTCCCTTTTTTCTTAGCCTCATCTCTTTTAAATTAATTACATATATACATTAGTTTCTAAAAATATTTATTTTTACTGGGGGCTTGGCCTACAAGTTCAAAAGTTAGCATTAAACCCTAAATAATATGATTATAGATTTCTAGGATATTTAGAAAAGTTATTATTGTATAGTTATTTAATATTTTGACTATTAAATATATATACTTGCCTAAAAATCATATTTGACAAACACGTATTTTTGCTTAATTAAAAAAATAAATATGATTTTTGAGTCTTAAAAAGTATTTTTCTAAAACTTATTTATTCTAATAAAAATCCAGTTCCAAAATTATAGATATTTTCTAAGAAAATATTACATATATTTATTTCTATGAATTCCCATGAATATCACCATTGATCACGACTAATCATCCTTCGTTATTTTCTCGTAAATTTTGGACCCTTGCACATCGACCTTGGCGAATGGACAAAACAGGACTTGTCGGATCATCACACCATGCCAGACGACCCACCAAGCAAGATATCTTACCATAATTTTACTGTTTATAAATAGTTTATATTTTATTTACTGCATATCACTGTGTATTTATTTCTAGTTTTTCTAGCTGTACCATTTATTTTACAGTGTTTGATTTACTGCATACTCAGTGATATTAGCTTTAAAGCAGAGTCGCCAAGTAAACCTCTCTTCCTTCGACTTCTTCCGAGCTCCCGTGAGCCGCATATACTCCACCGAGCTCCAAAGCAGAGTCACCAAGTAAAGCTCTCTTCCTTCGACTTCTTCCCTCTTCTCTCCCGCTTCACATATCGAGAAACCTCTCTCTCCCTCTTCTTCTTCTTCTTCATCGCCCGCTTTCTCTCTCTCTCTCTTGTATTTTACTTAGTAAAGGTTTTTTAGGAAACCGAGAGAGAGAGATAGAGAGTGTGGGAGAGAGTTGGTTTGTATTGTATTATGTATTATAGCATTTTGTGTGTGTATATATGTATTGTATTAATTAGTACAATATTTTATATATATACTATTATAATTATTAGTTTGTTTATTATTATTATTGTTATTATTATTATTATTATTACTATTATTATTGCTTTGTTGTTATTATTATTATTGGGTTATTTATTGAAATGGTGTTGGACCATTTATTTATATATGAGTTTTGTATTAATTATGGTCTTGTATTTGGACTTCCATGAATATAATACTTATAATAAGTTTTTTACATATCATTTAAAATAGTTTATATATATATATTCTAAATAAGAATTATTTTCTAAAATGATTTTTTCCTTATTTTAAAATATATATTTATAAGATTATGACAAATAAACTATAGTTTTTAAGTATAATAAATATTTTCTAAAGGTTATGCTTATTAATTTTATGAGTTCCTTCGAACCAAATCTTGCTCGTGACCAATCGTGCGTTCATATCCCTACTAATTTGGACTTCTTTTTATCGACCCTAAGCTATTTAGATCGTTCTGGACTCAATGACACAGTTTGTTCCATCATTAGAGGCCGTCTTGCATAGGTATGACATCTACGACTATTTTGTACCAATATGATCAAGTCACATAACAATTGCAACTAATTGAGGCAAGTACACTATTGCTTTATATGCTTATTACATTATAATGTCGTCCTTTAGTGTGTTTCATTGAGTATCAAGTTGAGACATGATTGTGACACGATAGGCTTGTTGTATTATTGCTCGTTTATTGATTGTTTAGTGAGTCGGGAGGGAAAATATCTAGTAGTTATGTGAACAAACTCTAATGAATATTAATGTGGATAGCTAAGTCATACACCTCACATATGGGTTAGCCGCACCTTAAAAATGTGGACAGCCATCTATCATGTGTCATATTAGCCCAGTTGTTCATATGTCAAAAGTATTTCAAATGTACATTATTTATTAGTTTTTATTGTTCATGATTTATCTTGGTCATACATGTTCTTGCTAGTGATTTCTTGTACATATTTATTATTTCCGGTTCATATACATATTTCCTTATTCTTCTACTGCATCTTTAATTATCTAGCTTATTTTGTATTAAGTTACATTATTGTAATTGGGTTATACTTTTCTCCTTTTTTGACTAGATCGTTGTAGGTGACTTGCCATGTTTCCTATTTTGTACTTTGGACCTTTCTGGGGAGATAAATATATTGGAGGAGACCTTAGATTCTAGATAGATGATATACTTCTTGCATTTAATCATTTAGCAGTTTTTTTCGGAATATTATTATTATGTATTATCAGAATTATAAATAGAATAGTCGTTGTGAATGAGCAAATACACATGATTTTGTTATATTTGAGTTGACATTGATATGTAGACAACATACTACTATCGATACAGCGACATAGGCTCGACTTGGCTACCTACTCATATTTTGAAAAGCGAGAGCGGGTCGTGATAGCATGCACAACATGCTTTCAGTGTGCATTTTGTGGAATGTCAGGACACACCAGGGAGATATGTCAGAAAAGATTGGGTGTGTACCTTTTTTGTGGTTCCTCCGATCAACAGCTGAAGGACTATCTAGCCCGTCCTGCTCAGGAAGGACCAGCTAGACACCTCCAGGGAGAGCACCTGCAGTACCTGCAGCATAGCCAACGGGATCGCCACTTTTGACCTAGCACTAGTGTTTCGCCCAGCACCAGCAGTAGAGGGGTGCATCTCAGAGCAGGGCATTTGCTTTGACGATCGAGGAGACCGAGTGAGTTTGCGAATGTCGTTGCAGGTTCGTATTTCTAGATTCCTTTCCTTCTTTAGCATTATTTGACTCTAGTGCTACACATAGCTTTGTATCTGTATTATTTGCTCTTAGACATCATATTGTTGTTGAACCTTTGGATAGGACTTGTAAGATTATGACTGGGGAGGCATTATCCTGGTCAATAATATTTTTAAGGGATGAAAAGTTTCTTTGGGAGGTCGAAAATTGAGTGTGTCTTTACTCGTAGTGCCACTTCCAAGCTACGACATTGTACTCGGGATGGATTGGTTAAGTAGGCACCATGTTCGCATTGATTGTAGAGGAGGAAGAGTTTTGTTCAATCCGTCAGGAGAGCCAGAGTTTGAGTTTTTCAGAGGGACAGCTGAGCAGAGGGATAACTTTATATGTGGAGATATGGTGGAAGAGAATGAGCTGCCACATCTATTAATAGCATAGTCTTTAGATATTTTTTGAGGAGTTGTAGGGGATGCCGCCGGTCAGGGGTTTGAGTTCATTATAGATTTGGTGCTAGGAGCGGAGCCTATTTCGTAGCACGTCTATAGGATCAACAACAGTGAGTTGGTAGAGTTGAAGAAGCAGCCAGATCATGTAAACACCCTAATTTTGGAATTTTTTATTTTAGATGATTTTCTTTATTAAAATAGTTTTTTATATTTAATTATGACTATAGATGTACTTTTTCGTAGCTTTGATTTTTGAACAACAAGAAATGTCAATCTTTCAAAACATCCTTAATGAGTTTTGAAGTAGACAAATCCACCTTCATTTTGACATATCATGTCCTTCCAAACTTGTCCCATAACATTCTTTTGACTTTACACAACTTTGGAACAATTAAGGCTACTGGACTGTTTATCATAATTCTAGAGGTAACTTTCAACGTGAGTTCAGAAATCGACATCGACCGAAACCTGTTGACCCAATATATAATTTTGAACCATTTTGAGCCAACAACACGCATGCCTGGGGTGTGCCACTCAATCAGGTTCCCATGTGCTATTGATTTGCACTGATCCTGTGAGCCATGTTTGACCGGATTCTAAGAAGGTTGACCGAAACGCTATTTTGGCGGGCCCACGATCCGACTAAACGGGCAATTTTGTGCATGGCTCATTGGAATCGTATCGAAAACTAGACTCGTAGGTATATAATTTGTCGATTATAGAGACCATAGGTTCTGCATATTTTTTGGTACAAAGCGGATCGAATGACGGACATTATTTTGACACAAAATTACCATTTTACTCTTGTGTCCATGATTAGACTTATGGGTAGCTAAACTTAGACATTTTTCTTATGCCAAACACGTTGGTGATGTCTGCTTCAGCATTCGGAGATATTTGCAGGAGTATATGACTTTTGTGGCATACTAAGTGATTGGATATTGTTGATTTTGCAAACTACCACGCAAGTACACCTTATCGAACTTTACTGTATTTACATGCACTTCTTATATTGTAGTACTTTTCTGTTGAATTTGATCACATGCTTCCTCTGATTCATGTTCCTGTTACTTTCTCATTATCACGGTCCTTTTTTTCGGTATACGTACACGTGATTTATTATCTTTATTCTAGTTATTACTGTTTTTCTTGTATAGATCCTAAAACTATTTTATTGTCATGTACCATGTTTACTTGATATGCCTTGACCAATACTTGACTTGAACATGACAAGATAGACTTGACTTCCAAGTACCTTAGGAGAGAGTGTTTATAAGCTGTGGCTATACCTCTATTGCTAGTGCATCACCGGGCTGTGATAGAGAACCTGTTGTAGGACTGTTAGTGCCTCACCGGGCTACGATTATTTTCACACATACCTATAGCCATGATTATTATTATATTTTCATGGCATCAACATCTATAGAGTTCTACTATGTGTTATCTTTCTTGTACTTGTTATTTTAGTCTTTTTCTTCATGTTATTTTTGTACAGTAGGCATATATATTATGTATCTTGCTAGTCCCCTGATGATCTGGTGATCTCTTCGGGTATTAGATGAAGGTATGATACACTAACAGATGATGGTTGCTATCCAGACTTCAGGTATATTAATCGATGTTGTTATTTTCTCATATTCCTATTCTGTCCTATATTTGACTCATGCTGTTGTTGCCTAGTCCTTTTACAAGCTCATTTTCTTCTATTTATATGATAAAATATTATAGGGATCCACTCTAATACATTTATCTATTCTAGAATCAGTTATTATGATTTGATCTACCTTAGTCACTTGATTCATCATTTTTCATTATCGTATGGATTGATATATATTAGTTGATTTGATAAATTGATTAGAAACCAATATAGCTTTATGTACTCGAGCTAGACTAGGTCCTCTAGATACGTATCTGGCATGTATACGATCTCCTAGTCTTACCTATTTTTGACTGGACGTTTACATTTTTTTGGTGGCCCATGCACCGAGTTAGCCGTCTCGGTTACATTACTATACCGACGGGCCTAGAATATGATTAATCCTTATAAATCTCAATCCACAACTGTCTTAACAATTCTTTCAGCAATTTCTCTACCATCCTTGAAATTCATATTTGCTCTCAATTATTTTTTCTTTTCTTTCCCGTACCATTGATTCCCGTTCTTTCCTATTTGGACAGACGAAAGATTGTACTTATTAGAATTTATTAAAATTCTTAAGTTATAGTGTAAGTTAGTTTTGCTTATTGTATTTTGGTTGCTTGATCGATAGAGGGAATTAGAGATGCCATAGATATCTAGTGGTATAGATTTTTGCATCTAGTGTGCAGAGGCTATAAAAATTTAGGACATCATGTATTTGATGGGGTTATGACCGAAGGTAGGTAGACTTCCTTAGTATAGAATAAATATATGATCATGCTAGGTTATGCTCTTATGGTAGTCACTCGATCCAGAATAGAGTGGTAGTTTTAGTGTAGAGATGACCATCTACAAGAAGAACCTAAATATAGCCAACCAAACCCATTTACTATTATGCACTATCAGTTGTATAGTTAGGATTCAGACAGAATGGTAGGTATCACTTAGCTTGGCAGGTAAAAAGAGACTTATACAATTCTAATAATGGTTAGGAGGATATAGTTAGATGTTTTAGATTAGATGTAAAATTTAGAAGTTTCATATGCTCTACCTAGATAATCACAATAACATATAGGATCCCTAGTAGGTAATAATTGGCAAGCTTTCAATTTAGGAAGGAGTTAGTGGCAATGGATGGTAAAAAACAATTATAGATAATGGAATTAGTATTAGCTTGCCATTTGTTCCTTTTAGGCTAGAGTGAAATCCTTTAGAGTACGTCCCTTAAATATTTGAAGACCAGACGAATCATTTGTTCGATGGATGAAAAGCGCTTTCTCCCTTATTATTATTTAGTTGTTTGAATTTCAAGGACAATTTTTTTTAAGGTGGGTAGATTGTAAGCACACTTATTTCTCAAATTGTTTTGGATGATTTTTTTTATTAAAATAGATTTTTATATTTAATTATGACTACAAATGTACTTTTTTGTAGCTTTGATTTTTGGAGCACAAAAAATACCAATCTTTTGAAACGTCCTTCATGAGTTTTGAAGTATACAAAGTCCACCTTTAATTTGATATATCATGACCTATCCAAACTTGTTCCATAACATTCATTTGAGTTTGCACAACTTTGGGACAATTTAGGCTACTTGATCGTTACCGTTTACCGTTATTCTAGACTTAACTTCCAAAGTGTGTTTAGAACTCGACATTGATCGAAACCAGTTGACCCAATATATGATTTTGATCCATTTTGAGCCTATGACACGCATCGTGTCTAGGGTGTGCCACTCAATCGGATTCCCATGTGCTATTTATTTGTGAATGGCACAAAAGACTCATTAGTTGACTTTTCAGGTTCGATTTGATTAGAATATATTATTTTGGTCCCTAACTGGCCAGCCCCACTTGGTAGAGCCATGTTAGGTTGCCATGACTTACTAGAATTAATTTGAATTATTTTCGTCCAAATAGATTTAAATACAATTTGTATATATTATATATATTATATTTGTAATAGCCTAATACCAGATTTTTTTTTATTTTTATTATTATTTTTTATATTATGATTTATTTACAATTTTGTATATTTATAATAGCCTAATACCAGATTTATTATGGCCTTAGTCATGATTAAGTTTTGAGATGCATTTCGACTAGGAATTTTGGCACAAATAGTGTAGTTGTGCACTTTGACTAGTGTATTAGCCATGGTAGGGAAGACCTAGCCATAACAATATCCCTAGTAGAAAAACCTGCAAAAGTTGTGACTGGGACCCTACAACTGGTTTAATTAAATAATTATTAAGATTTCTGACTTTTTAAGATCCGATTGTACAGAACAAGCTCGGATTTGACCCGAGTCAAACCCAAGCCCATATAGTTGAAAGTGCATATAAGGACGTCCATGTAGATGTATGTTCTTTTGGTATCTTAATTTAATGATTTAGTAGGTAATTTTTATAAATGGTTGTTATATATATTAAAAAGGTTATTGCTATTAAAATGATATTCTATTTAGAAAATAGGATAAATGATTTCCTTAAAGGTCTTTGGATTTTGGGGATTTTAGGCTATATATATTTATATAATATATATATATATATATATATATCTATATATATATATTATATTTATATATGCTAATTCATTTGGTTACTATTTTAGAATAGTGTAATAACTATTACTTGTATTTTATATGTAACTATTATTCTAAATATATCCATCTATTGTTTATATATATATATATATATATATATATATATATATATATATATTTTGTTTATATTATAGATATATTATATATATATATATATATATATTATATATATATATTATAGTTACATATTACAAGTAATAGTTATTACACTATTCTAAAATAGTAACCAAACGAATTAGCATATATATATATATATATATATATATATATATATATATATATGCTAATTCGTTTGGTTACTATTTTAGAATAGTGTAATAACTATTACTTGTATTTTATATGTAACAATTATTCTAAATATATATCCATCTATTGATTATATAACCATATAATATGGCTGTAGGTATGTGTAAATATACATATAATTTATAAAATAAATAGAAAAAAGCGACTACTGCTCCCTTGCGGGAATACTAATCAGCAGCAACCAAGCCTATGTAACCCGATAATTTTCCCAACCTTTCCAATATATTAAATATATATAAATATAAAATATATATATATAATATTATATATATATAATATATAATATATATATATATATATATATATATATATATATATATATATATATAAAGCCTATGTAACCCGATAATTTTCCCAACCTTTCCAATATATTAATATATATATAAATATATAAATATATATATATATATATATATAAACCCTAACCCAAAACCCTCGACCCCCTCACGTCCATCCGACCTCCATGGCGACTGTCGTGCGCCACTGCAGCAGCCGCTGGTGGCCAAAAATTGTGCGTGCATAGCACGAAAATGTGCAGTAGCAGCGCAGTAGTAACAGCGTTCACGGTGGCAAGCAAATTTCACAAGCGAATTTCTCCTTCCTCGGTTTGTCATTTTGCGAACCAATTAAACATGTATGTAGACAACCTATACGGCTTCCAACCCTTTCAATTAGTTTATATTTAAACAAACTAGATTGTCCGAGAAATTGACACCAAGTTGATGAAAAATTGTCTCAAACATGACAGAATTTTGATTCCAAACCCCTGTCTTAGAAGGCAAATTATCGCCAATCCGAAGAGAATTTTTAAAATCTATTTAAACAGTATTAGAGACAACCTAAATACCATAGAAACTCCATTATTAGTTTTATTTGTAGTTGTTTAGATAGTAAGAGAAATCGATTTGAAAATCGAAAAAATTTGGCAAAACTGTTTTAAAATTTTAGAAAAAATTTGATACGCGGTCTGTCCCGACAAACCGGACGACTTGGTCGTAACTCATGAGAATTAAAAGACACGTACGGATGTTACGACATTTGTTCTTAGACGGAACTCAAATTTGTTGTATGTGTACGACGAATTCGAGACGTGTCGATCAAGGTACACCACATTAGCCCCTTTGTAAAAATCCCCTAATTACTTTGTTCACGTTCGTCACATTGCGACAAAACTTGCGCCACTACACTCATATCATTTTTTTGGTCCTGTGAGCCAAGTTTGGTCCGATTATGAGAAGATCAACCGGAACACTATTTTGGCAGGCCCACGATCCAACACAACGGACAATTTTGTGCACGGCTTATGGGAATCTAAATTGGACATAATTTTGTGATCATATCAAAAAACTGGACTCGTAGGTATATAATTTGTTGACTTTAGAGATCATAGATTCTTGTACGTTTTTCGGTGCCAAGCTGGTCCAACGACGGACATTATTTTGAGCCAAAATTATTGTTTTTCATCTATGTCCAGAATTGGACTTATGGGTAGTCAAACTTAGACATTTTTTATTATTTCAAATATGTTGGTGATGTCTGTTTAAGCATTCGTAGACATTTGCAGAAGTTTGACTTTTGTGGCTCACTAAGTAACTAGATATTATTGGTTTTGCATACTACCACCAGGAAAGTACACATTGCCAAACTTTACAGTATTTACGTGCACTTCTTATGTTGCTATAATTTTCTGTCGAATTTGATCACATGCTTGTTTTGATTCATATTCATGTTACTTTCTCATTATCACGGTCCTTTTTTTGGTATACGTGCATGTGAGTTATTATCTTTATTCTAGTTATTATTATTTCTTGTATAGATCCTGATACTATTGCGTTGTCATGTACCATGTTTACTTGATATGCCTTGACCCGTATTTGACTTGTATATGACTAGATAGGCTTGACTTTCTAGTACCTTGGGAGAGAGTGTTTTATTAGCCTGGCTATACCTTTATTGTTAGTTCCTCATCAGGCTGCGATAGTGAACCTGTTATAGGACTGTTAGTGCCTCATTGGGCTGTTGTTATTATAACATTTACCTATAGCCATAATTAATATTATATTCATATGGCATGTCACCATCTATAGAGTTTTCCTATGTGTTATCTTTTTGTACTTGTTATTTCAGTCTTTCCTTGCATGTTATTTACTGTACAGTAGGCATGTATATTATGTTTCTTACTAGTCCCCTGAGGACCTGGTGATCTCTCCAGGTATTAGATGAAGGCATGATACATTGACATGATGATGGTTGCTACACCAAGACTTTTGGTATGTTTAGTCGATGCTGTTATTATTCTCTTATTCTTATTATGTCCTATATTTGACTCATGATGTTGTAGCCTAGTCTTCTATATATTTCATTTCTTCTAGCTTGTACATGATAAATGTAACTACCACTTTTTCAAAAGAGGGTATTTTTTACTTTTCCTATTTTTGCTATTTTTGTGAAGTCAATTATATTTTGAGTGATAATTTTTTTTTTTACAAAACTAGTAAGCAAATTTTTGGATTAATTATTTAATATGGTGCATATGTTTGTTATTGAGTATGGTTAGTGGTTATCTTCTAGTTGGAACAGTGGTTAGTAACCCTAGAGGACCTAAATCTAATTGACATGACCACCCAACTAAATGACTAGGACCAGCTTAATTGAACTTTAGTTAGCCTCTAGCTAGACTAGCAATATTAATTAGAAAGTTTGACTAAACAACTAATTAGGAAGAGAGGCTCATTCCCTAATCTTGTCATGATCAAAAGGAGGGCTTGGTTGACATTTCTCATTAGCCATGACCTAAATTAAACCTAATAGGCAACACACTTTCTTTATCTAGGCTTATTTCATCATCTTGCTCCTCAATTCATCCAAAATGCAAACCCTAATTAGAAGCTTCTTCTCCAATTGTTCCTACCATCAAATTTCCTCCAAATTGACCCAAATTTATTCCATTCTCTTTCCAATGGAGAGTAGAGGGCTATAGAAGCTAGCTTGAAGGGACTGGAGCACTTGGAGCATAGGGATTTGTAGATCTTGGATCCATTTTCATTGGAAATCTATCTCCTAATAGGTATATGCATTCTAAACCCTTTAATTTCTATTTAATTAGTGTATAATAATCAAATAGGAATCCCTATGCATTAGGGTTGCCAGGGAGAGGAGTTTTGACACTTTCTTCTCTCATTTGAAGACTTTTCTCTTTATATTTTATTCATTTTGGAGGAAATCTGAGAATGAGATTTTATGATTTGTGAATAGGTTTGTTAGGCCCTAGTTGTGATTTAGAACATGTGGGTGAGCTTTGGGTCAAGTTTGAATCCATTTGGAGTGTGTATCATTGACGTGTCCGATACGCACGACAAGTGTTTGACAAAATGATCAAAATAGCACCAACGTTCTAAATTTTAGTTTTGAATCTTGTGTTAGGGTAGTTTTACTGTGAGTTATCATTTGTTTTTGTATCTAGTGATTTAATTTAGATTTGATGCATTGTATATTGAGTTGGGTGAATGTGGGATAAGCCATATTTAGATGGTGACTATTCATTCCTATATATTTTAGCCCCATTCCTTCTGTGATCATCCTTGTATCTATATTTCATTACCTATCCCTAATGTCTTAATGTTCAGCCATTATACTTTATTTTATTTCTGTCCTATTTAATAGGTTCAATCATGTGGGTTGTTAGAGGGATTGCTATGGTGATGGTTCAGTCCAGTTCCTATTTACATTAGGTTCAGATTCCCAAATTTGTTCAGTCTTCTCATTTCCCTTGTATCAGTTAAGTCATAGATGTTCAATCCATTCACATATCTAAGTTCAGTCCTTAACTATACTATTGTTCAGTTTTTTAGTCATGGTATCAGTCTGTATCAAATTATCAGTCCCCTATTATATTTAATATTCAAATATTGCAATGTTCAGTCCATTTCTTCATGATTCAGTTAGCCTATTTGTTTTTTGTCCATCTTTACATTAGTGATTCAATATAATTGATGTTCATTCCCATATTTGTTAATATCAGTCTTTTTCTTTTGTGTATCAGTCAGTTATATTAATACGTTCAGTCCTATACTTGGGTCCTATCTATCCAATTACATATAGTATCAGTTAATGTTTGAAGGAGGCGTCTCTAAGGTTCAACACTGCCAGTCCATACTGTATTGAGATCAGTCCATTGATACTCTTTGAGTATCAGTCCATATCTTCATTAGTTAAATCCCCATTGTATGTTCAGTCCACTTGGGCATAGCCATTCGAGTTAGGTCCTACATCATTTCTATTGTATTAGTCCACATCTATACTAATATCGATTCTTTCATGCAGTCTATTTTTTTAGTCATTCCAAATGTTTAAATACTCATATATTCAGTCCATTAGCTTGGTATCAGTCTACTGCATTCGAATACCATTCATATGTCTTAGCTTCAAGTCTTTCTCTTTGCATCAGTCAATGAGATATATAAAGAGATGAGCTCGGGTTTGATGATATTCGAATGTTTCAGTTCCTAAGTTCAGTCCCCTACTAAACAAATTGTTTAGTCCCCATATGTTATTGGTTCAGTCCACTGTAAAATCTTACATCTGTCATTTTATTTATATATAGCAGTCCCTATCCTTGAATGTACAGTCCATCTCTCCTTATTTTTTTTCAATCCAGTTAAAGGATAGTCAGGGATCTACTTCTTAGTCTAGTGTCAGTTAGTTTAGTGTTAGTGGTGGTATCATGTAGTTATGCTTTCATGTGCTACATATATATATATATATATATATATATATTATAAAATATAATATTATAATTATATATTAAATATTATATCTATAATATATATATTATACACAGGTATGTTGAATATATATATGCACATGGGCAATGATTATTTAGAACTAAGAGTGTGTGTTTGTGGGTGATTGATCATAGAGCCTATCATAGGTGTTGGGTGCTAGGTTAATAGATGGAAGGGTGACTTGGAAATGTAGGATAGGTATTACTATAAGTTTAAGGTACATGTTATATAAAATATAAACTAGTAACAAATTAGTGACTAACCTTAACTAGATATTGACTAATATAGACTAGTATATCTTGGTATCAACCTAGAAACCTAGGTTTGACTTAATTGACCAATCGACCTAGTTTGACATAGGAAAGGCCTAGAAGCATATAATTATTGCATTTAAACATATTGTTTACTCTAGACCGAATAACTTGTATATCTTATATATAGGTCCTTGTAATTTCACTTTTGGCATCGATCCACATTTATTGCTCAAAATTGCAGGAGAGTACATTCTCTGATTGTTTTCATTTATATGATGATTATTATGATTCATCTCCTAGTATAGTATTATCTGATTCTCTGTCTTGACATGGATTAGTATTTCTGGATTTATTTACTTGCGACACATGTATTATACTTGTCTGGCCCCTATTTCTAGAATTATTCACTGTAACCACCTAGTGGAAACAACTACTGGCATCACTTACTTTCTGGCTGGACTTGTACTTGTTTTATGTGTCGGGTTATAAATTCACTTGTACTTGTATGGGCAAAAAAATACTCGAGTAGACATGTAAACATTCCCAATCATACTAGAACCACCCCTAGTGGTCTAATCTGGAAAGATAGCCGTCGCACGTTTGCCAAGCGTATGATGTGTCGTATTTACCCCCTAGTCGTTTACATGTCGAAAGCGGTATTTAAAATACACTAGTTTGTGCTTTTACTGGATTCATATTATACGCACAAGACTCACATTATACTAGTCGGTCTCACATCACACCTGCTCTACTTCAATTATCTCTATTTACATTCTTTATTGACATGTTCTTCTGATTCACCATATATATTTTCTTGTACTTTGGTTAGCTGTTGTTCTATTTCATTTTCTGATTCATTCTTCCCATGTTTGTCAAGTATTACATACTATAACTATTTTATAGTCTTCGTCATTTAATTGGAATTGCTAGAGGATATGTGTTCTTTCTATCCTGACTGGATATATTTTTCAGATAATTTCTCAAGGGACATGTGTCCCACATTCTACCAGTCCGAGGAGGGGATAGAAACCATGGGTCCTGATACTCAGGAGTGATTACCGAGGGACTTAGTTACAAGTTTTAACTTTGTGTTAGATTCATTGTTAGAACTCTTGGCATACAAAATAGAGATTTTGTTATCATATTTAAGACTTGGATTTGTTATTATATTAGAAGTTGTGGTGGTTTAAACTTTGTAGTTGACTGTACTTCTTTGATATCTTATCGTGCTTTAGATTGTGATTGAGTATTCCGAGTCATCTTTATACTTGTCGTCCAATTGGAGTTGAGACCTGTGACAGGTACATTATATCATTGTGTGAGATTGCTAGTTAGTGACCTAAAAAGCGTTCCACCGTCGACGAAGCGGCGTAGGCTGGGCTTTGTTCACTGCTCGTGCCCCTATACCGGGTGCGGGTCATGACACATTTTTAATGGTGGCCCATACAGGTCGAGATTCGCAATTTGTACGATGTCGTGGTAGTACAACGGTTTAGATGTACTGCTGCCCTGTGATATGAGATAAGGAATAGGCAATAGGATGAGAGTATACTCAATCACAACTAGGAATTCCAAAGGATTTGAATCTACTAACATTTGTTCAAATATTAAAAAATCTAATTTCATACCTGTCCTTCTTTGATAATATCATTCCTTGCTCTGTATTGACCTCTCTGTTTGATCTGTCTTCAAGATGCCACCGAAGACCCGATCACATCGTTTTGTCCCAGCAGCAGCCACCGGGAGGTCTGCCACCTCTCGTCCGGTTCATCAGACTGTTGGGACTACTCCACTTCTTATGTCTGCTCATGTAGGAGTATCTGTTGCTTACGGGGTCCTCTTTCATATGTTCCGAGGACTACCCTAGTTATTCTTGATGTTCTTCAGCCGCCACCACCACCTTCTGCTCCGATAGATGCCGTGCAACTGTTTGCGCTATTCAGAGAGATGATAGACACTCAGTGTTGTCAGTCAAACGACATGAGGCAGGACATTAAGAATGTCCACCAAGTGGCGATGACTGCAGTTGAGAGGGTGACTCAGGTCCAGCCACCCGGAGGTCAGGCTTAGCATTCGAGGTCGGACACTATTATCACCTTCCAGAAGATGTAGCCTAAGGATTTTTGTTGTACATAGGGTATCATATATACATAATACTGGATTGAGCACATGGATGGAATCTGCCGTTTGGTACAAATTTTAGACAGTCTGCAGATTATGGCACGGGTAGTGAGATGTTCGAGCTTGCTTTGACATGCTATCACTCCGATCCGAGGGTCAGAGTAAGGGGAAGACTTGGGAAGATTTCAAGAAGCTTTTCAAGAAGTTTTCCCGGATACGACTTTTGAACAGATTTTGGCGGCCACTCAGGCAGCTGAGGATGACTTGGAGCTCAAGTCAAAGAGAGGCGGGGATGATTTAGGAGGTACGAACGATAGTGCGAAGCATCCCTATGGGCAGACGGTAGTGCATCAGCCCCAGCAGTTATTAGCACCAGCTAGAGCTCATGTTCAGCAGGCATAACATCAGCCTCGAGAATAGAAGCAAAGGGTGCCCACTTGTGCCTACTGCAGGAAGCCGGGCACACTTGGGATGTTTGTACGAGAAGTCTGAAGGTGTGTCTGTTCTGTGGATCCGCTGCTCACCAATGAAGGATTGCCCGACCGTACCTCCATTTGGCGAAGCACAGGGTCAAAAAGAGGGTGCTAGGCCACCTGTGGCACAGCATGATTCCCCGCACCATCGGAGGGATATACCTCAAAAGGGCAGGGATTTTGTGTTGATGGTAGAGGAGGTCTATGCTACGGGTGACGGGTTAGCAAGTTTATCTTTTTTTGTTCTTCTTTCCGTCCTTTCCATCTTG
>JANAVB010023716.1:0-20822 GCA_029216955.1 Iris pallida | reverse complement strand
TAGTCTCTATGCATATTATATAAGAATAGTTTGCAGTATCGGTCGATACCGATACGGTTTGGCATCTCAATCTGATACCGACCAATACCAACATTGGGGGCTTTTTTTTCAGTCAATTCAACAAAGAAAATTGAATGTAAAAGACCAATCAGCAAGGAGGTAAAGCATAAGAAGGTTGTAAAAGCATGTAAAAATAAACTTGTCTATTGCAGGTAAACCAATCGACAAGAGTGACTATTATTTTATTTAATTCCAAAATTACTAAGGGTTTGCTTGGATTGAGGGGGAAAAAATAAAGTAGAGTTAAGTGGGGTTAAATGAGGGGAGTTAAGTGAGAGGGAGTAGAGTCAATACATAGAACCTTGTTTGGATTGGAGGGAGAGTTAAGTGAGGGATATTTAATAACTCTTGCTTGGATTGGAGGTTTTGAGTGAGAAGAGAATTAAAAAAGTATGATAGTTACCAAAATAACCTTATTACATATGTAGTAAAATTAAATTTGATTGAAATTTTAATATAACTTGTCAAAATATCTTCACAAATTAGGAAGGTACGGAGAGCACAGCAACATGTTGAAAAAAAAAAAAGGGAGAAAAATTATGATATTTTAAGAACAATGAGGGTATTTATGACTTTTTAAACAAAACCCCTCAATCATCCTCCTTAACCCTCCGATTTGGGGGTTAAAAAAATGGACTAAAGATGGTAAAATAAACCCTCACTTAACCCCTATATAACTCTCCCTCCTAAACCCCCACCCTCAAACCAAGCATGATTTTATTTTTCCCTCACTTAACTTTCCCTACTTAACTCTCTTAACCCTCAACAAGCGGACCCTAAGAAACAACACAAGAAATACTTAAAATTATGCCTATATATATAATATTTTTCTAAAATTTAATAATGTATTAAAAAAAAAATCCGATACCAAAAAAATCTGATACTCCGATCCGAAACCGCCGATACTGCCGATCCTGATACTCATAGGAAGGTTCCAATACCGACCTTGTATAAGTGAACTTCTTGCTTTACGTGCTACTTGTATTTTATCATTTTATTTAGGGTATTATACAGATCCCACACATCCTATCGCATAAATAGTAGGGAAAGTCCTTTACACCTCTTTGTCTCAAACTGCTAAAAATTGCAACCTTTCGACTTTTGCAATATAAGCACATAAATTAACTAGTAAATTTTTCTAGAGAGAGAGAGACCAAGTTCTCTTACTTCATATTGCTTCAAATTCTACAAAAATATGCAATCTTTGGAGTTATTATTGCAACATGAACATGGAAAGACTCTAATCATGCAATAAAATTCTTTCTTTTGGAACTAATTCTACAAAGATATCGTTGCTTTCCTCAATGATTCCAAAACCTAGACTAATCGAGCGTTTGTAAGAAGAAATTAAACAATCGATACAGAGAAATTGAGGGGATCGAGATATGATTGTTGGAGGAACTCAGGGTGAGGAAGTAAGAGAGTGCGTAGATGCAGATGACCCAGAGCACGGTCCGGGCCTTGGCCTCGTCAATCAGGTCCTGCAGCGACTGCATCGGCCTCATGGTTCCTCCGATAGGTCGGAATCGGATCGGGAAAACCTAGAAAGTTAGGGTTCGCGTGTCGGGTTGAGATTCCTCTTCGATGGAATTTGGACACGGATCTTAAGTTTTATATGGACGGAATTGCCCCTGTTGATGGGTTTATGATTTCTGTTTGGATGCTAATATGTAGGGTGTGTTTGATTGCAGGTGGTGGAAATACGTGGAAAAGAAATTAATTCCATGGAATTATTTTCCTAGGAAAAAAATTTTATGGAATTTTAAAAATTTTCATGAAAAACTTAATTTGGTTGTTTGATTGTCATTATTTTCCACGGAAAATAGTTATTTTCCATGGAAAATGATATTTTCCTATGGGTTAGACAAGTTTCATTTTCCACCATTTTAAAAGAAAATATGAAAAATGATATTTTTTGGAAAATAATTCCATGGAAAATATAAGCTATCAAACACTACAATTGGTGGAAAATTTGTGGTGGAAATATTTTCCATGGAAAAAAAGCCCAATCAAACACAGCCGTAGAGTAATATGTAGAGTAGGGGGTGGTGAGGTGAGCTTCAAACAGAACGGTATATATAAAAATCGAGAACGGTATCTCACAAAACCAAAAATTGAACCGTATTAGAAAAGACCGATACGAACCAAACCAATTTCGGTCCGTTCGATTTTAGGTCTTTGATACTATAGTAAGGGCCTGCTTAGCAATTAGGGAGAGTAGCGGTTATGGGATGTTTTTAGAGTAGCGGAAATGAACGGTAATGAACAGTCCGATTTTTGGTGGTTTTAAGTAGCGGTTTTTAAATCACTCCAATTAAGGCTTGGTAATTCACTAACCAGCGGTTTATGAAATAATAAATTACCTTTATGTCCATATATAAATAAAAGTTATTTATGATGATAAAATATGGATTTATTAACATAAATGTAACCCCCGCATCAAAAAGCATTTCATGCATTCTCATCGCCAAATGTTTGTATAGTGAAGATGATTCGATGAAGGCAATATAATAGCATCTTCAGTTATTCTCATATTCTTCAACATCCACTAGCACAACAAATAAAATGATATTCACTAGCACAACAATTAAATTTATAAAAAATAAAATCTCAAATTAGACTAGTATAAAATTGCGAAGACCAAAAATGTCGCAATAGCAAATAAAACTCAAGTTAGAGGCCTAATTAATTTGCCGCATCTTGAAGCATCTTCATTAAGACACCTTTACGACGGTGCATCGGAAACGAATTAAAAACCCGCAACTTTGTAGGATTATCAAGGAGAAAAGTTTGAGCACTTATCAGCTTGTCATCGTCATCCTCAACCCCAATCTCAACTAAATGTTCTAGCAATTTATCGTCATTCAAAGAAGATTGGTTTGCACACCGCAATAATGTTTCAGTTAGACGATCCGTTGCCTTGTCTACCGCATCAACAACTTCTTTCAATGCATTCTTGTCTTTGTCAACATTACGTCTACTTTTATACTTTTTTAGATGTACTCCCAAGTCCAGATTGGCAACCTTGAGAAGTTAAGTGATTATCACCTTCTTCAACATCCACAACATGCAATGTAGCTTCATTCTGTGCTATCATATCATCAATTACATCAATTGAGTCCATTGCACTATGTTGAGATAAATGAGCTCTTTTCCTCTTGATCTCTCTAGTAGTATCACCTTCATTCCTATTTGCCCTATCTTTGGCAAAAATCTCACATAGCTTGTCATAGCTTGTCATTGTTAATAAACGAGAAGTAGCAGTAGTGGTTGATAAACGTCAAAGAGAAACAAAAGGGAAGAATTGTTAATAAACGTTGAAGAGAACACATGAAACCATGTAGAGAAGATTGTGTCTAACCGGGAGCAGGGAAAGTAGCCGCAAGAAGTAGCAGTGGTTGCCGAGGGAAATAGCCGCGAGAAGAGAAGTAGCAGTGGTTGCCGAGGGAAATAGCCGCGGGAAGAAAGGAGGAAAAATAGGGTTTATGCATTATTAGTTATATTTATATTATTTGGTGAGGATATAAACGGAATAAAATAACAAAGTCATCCAAAACCATCGATTTGGGGTGTTTAAAAGCCACCAAAAAATACATTACACCGGTTTTGGGGGTTTTTGAGCCGACCAAAACCGGTGCCTCAAAAAAATTACCAAGCATGGGTTTTCATAAACGGTCGGTTCAAAAACATCCCAAAACGGTGAAAACACCATTACCAAGCAGACCCTAAATTTTTTGAGCCGTAAACTTCCAAAGGGTCACGAGAAGTAAAGAACCAACTTCTCTACCAAAACAAGAGAAGTACAGAACCACTCTACCAGAACAAACCCATAAATTTTTCTTCCAAAGGCTCATGATTTTTTTAGCCGCAAATCTCTTAAAAAAAAATCAATAGAGAAGCAACAAAATTTCAGTAAAAGTTCAAACTTCCCCCATCAAAATCAATAACACATCAGTTGATATAATATCAAAGAAATTATTCAAACAAAGGAAAAATAAAAAATAAGAAGCATCATGAACAACATGACACAATTGCCTACTTTGTCCACCACCAAAGACCTTATGAACAGATTTTTGGTGTCGAACCTGGGGATGAAACCATGAAGCGGTTGTTGACGAGCCGACAGTGGAGAGCTGAGCCGTGACCGCGCTGAGGTCATGAAGGCGGGGCTCGTAATCGATGTCCCATCCATCGGAGAATAACTCGAAACTGAGGCGGCCCTTACCGACGGAGTTCGATAAGCAGAGGGCGGTCTTTGTCGAGGAGCCGAGGCGATCTTTGTCGAGGAGCCGGAGGCAATTTTCATCAAGGTCCCATCCGTTTTCGTCGAGGAGCTAGGGACAGTCTCTTAAGCCGAAAGAGAAGAGAGCGGCAGCTCTCAAAGAATGAGAAAATGAGACAAGGTTTACGTTTGTAAAATGATCACCTTGCGCGAGCTTATCAGGTTGCGGGGAGCATAATGTAGCAAATTGCACGAGTGGTTACCAATTTCTGTGGATGCGTGGCATCATTTGAGTGAGATGTGCATGGTCATGAGCAATGTAGTGGACACGTTTACAAACTTAGTGGCATGCGCGCCACGTCACCTGCTCTGGACGATCACATTGTGCGAGGTTCATCTGGTAAGCTCCATTAGAGAAGACTTTGCTTATGACATTAGAGTAGAAGGAATGTGATCGCTCAGGTCCGTCTCAGGTCCCGGCCTCTCAAATATATACATAAATCTACCAAAGTCTAGGATATGAAAAGATTCCTATCAAAAGAAAACTGATTCATGAACAGGATAAATATGTTGTAACCATTAAAATACTGTCAGGCCAAAAGATCTAATAACAAAGAAAGTTAATTTGTTAAAATTTAGTTGTCAGTTAAGATCAACTTTTTTATTGTAACTTGCATAATAAGGGTGTAAAATTAAACCAAGTGGATAAAATATGAGATTTAGAACATGACATGAAATAATAAGATATTTTCTTAGCAAGCAAATCAATAGAGAACATAAAAGAGGAGAAAATATATGAGAAGAACCCCACCCCCCACCCCCACCCCCTCTTCTCTCTCATTAAGTTACAGGGTCATTTTGCAGTCTCCCTTCAACATGGTTCTCTGAACCGGAGAGTCACAGCGGCTAATCATGGGGATAACCCATGGACCAACATGTAGAATAGTCGACCTGTATGACCCGAATTACAACTTCAATATTTGCATGAAATGAAACACGAATTACAACTTCAATATTTTCATGCAGCTCCCCAAACTAGGGACTGTCTCGACGATCTACAGTTTCGAGAACTTTCCATGTTACCGTACTTTCTATCTAAGACTCGTGAATGACTATTTAATAGCCCTCATGCTTAACTTGATCAAACCGTACCACAAACCATGTCATACTCTTTATGATAAGCCTTAAAATTGTGCAAATGTGCATGCTATAGCTAGCATTGAATCCGTGTGAACATATAGACTATGACAACAAGTCGATAGTCTATGTGACAGCAGAGAAAACTTCTACTATTATCCAAGTCGTAGGATCGAAACAAGTCATGGATCGAAAGAGTTATTGCTAATTTGAAAACCCAACGTGAAGTGCTATTTAGGCCTCAAGTTCAATATTTTCATGTTCTACATATCTGACTCAGAACGAGATTATTCCTTAGCTATGTGGGTTATCTATTTTATTAGCATACATACTCAGTGCATAAGAAAACGTCCATTTATTATGTGTGAAGGCGAAGCAGAGACGAGTTCATCGAAGCCACCCACCTAAACGAGAAGTTGCTCGACCCCGCGAAACGGCGATCCAATCAACTGTCTCAGAATCGGACCAAACTTGGCATACATGACCAAAAAACGATACGATCCTGTTGGGCAAGTTTATCTCGATCTGACGAGCATGCACGAAGTAATTGGAAACTTGCACAGAGGCCGATACGTGAATTTGACGGATACGCATCAAATTCGCGCCACGCGACAATTTGAATTTCGTCAAAGTCCACACGTCCACGAAGCCGTTACGCACCTTTCGATGCTTTCGGTTGCAACCACGTCGCCCAGATTGGCGGGACGCACGTCGTATCGGGCAATTTTAAGTTTTTAAAAACTATTTTTGGAAAACTTTGGGATTCGATTTCTCGACGCGTAGTCGATGATTTCCAAATACGTTAAAATTGTAAGTACAATCAACACTCGTGATTTGAATCACATCCACAACAACAATAACATCTATGACATGTGTAGTTCAAAACAGCACAAACAAAACATGCATTGGATCATAATAGTTGGATCTAAGATGCCTGCAAAATCAGTTAAAATAGATTACATCTACCGACTATTACACAATGCAAGTTTTATTGGACAACATGGACGTTTCATTCAATACACAGATCCAAGGTGGCTCTGATACCAATTGATGGAACTGGGGATTTCTAGGACACCTAGTTTGGTGTACGTATTGATCGATGGAAATTTAACAGATCTAAGACGTGTTCTAACCCTTCATAGTGGAACTTGGGTTCACGAATTATACCTGCAACGGGAAGAAGAAGAGACACTTTTAGCAACCTCGAGCAGTTACAACCCCAAGATCTTCTGCACGTATTCCTTCCTAGGGTTGGACGTCGTGGGACGACGATCTTCCGACCTTTTCTTCTTGGCAGCCCTCCCTTTCTCCTTACGTGAATCACAAATTTAAAGAATGCTTCTTTTTTTATAAGACGTGACGGCCAGAGAATATAGGATATATAAGGCTATGACAGGGACCATAAGGAGAAATTAGGATTAGGTCTCCTAACGGATCTGGGTATCCCGTGGCCAGCCCGAACACATAACCCAGGCCCGTTAACAATAGCTCGGTCCACTAAAGAGCTTTTGTTGCACAACCTTCCTAATCATAAATTAGGATTGTGGGCTCATTTTATTATATGCTCGTTTGGTTCCCATGTTAAGATATCGAATGTCCGTCGATCAAATTAAGTTACTGACAACTATATTGATCGACATCTTTTATCCTTAAGTAGTACCCCTCAACTTTATTTGTCATATCAAATATAATCCACCTGCAGGGTTTACATGACAATCCTTACGAGCTCCTTAAGGGTACATCATCAACCCGACGTATCGGGACATGGATTCTTTTTATAATCAATAACCCATCATACATACAATGTTATTACCCAATTTATAGAGGTTGTTGACCCATAAAATCTCATTCTTTTATGAGTCAAAGTAATGCACACTGCATATACATGTCTATTATTATATCTGATTAAGAGCACAAGCATCCATAATAACAAAGGTGTTTGTTCTCTTTTGTAATCAGTACAAAGAGAATAACCTCAAGTGGTCTGTTTATACACAAAGTGTACTAGTGTAAACCTATACTCAAAATAGACTAATACCAGATTACACTACAACCTTTCCAATAGATTGTCCAAGTCCATCTAGGTTGTGAACTATTTATATATTCCATAGGAAACTGATAATATGTTCTTTTGTGTGACACCACACACCACATTATCTATAATATAGAATATATGACACTTGCATTAACGCTTGCAACAAATACAATATGAAAACATTTGCCCATATGATTCTCATTCAAAATTTAAGGAAATAAAGTTAATACAAAAGTGATGCTTTTAGTATATAAGCCTAACAATCTCCCACTTATATTCAAAGTACTGCTTTTCAGTATACTTACAAATCTTCCACTTATACTTAAAGCCATGCTGCTACACATCTGACTCCCATTCCCTCAACATGACTATAAAAGCCTTAGCTGTTAAGCTCTTTGTAATGGGATCAGCTAGGTTGTTGGCTGATGCTATCTTGATCACAACAATTTTTCCTTTCTTTATGAAATCTTGTATCAGGTGGTACTTGCGCTTAATGTGTTTACATGTCTTATGGGCTCGTGGTTCCTTTAAGTTTGCAACTGCACCACTATTATCAATAAAGTGTAATAGCCTCAGGCAAACTAGGTACCACATCCAAGTCCAACAGGAAATTTATGATCCAAACCGCTTCTTTGGCTTCCTCAGAGGCTGCCACATACTCGACTTCCATGGTAGAATCAGCAATACATTTTTGCTTGATACTTCTCAACACAATGGCTCCACCTCCCAAAGTAAATACATACCCCGAGGTAGATTTCTGGAATCCCTATCTGACTGGAATCCCTATCTGATTGAAAATTTGAGTCTGTATACCCAAAGGAACTAAACTATCTGCTGGTTAACTAGCATATACTCTACAGTTCTTTTTAGTACTTCAAAATATGCTTTACGACAGTCTAGTGCTTTTGTCCTGGATTAGACTGATATCTCTTACCATGCCAACGACAAAGAGATGTCTAATCTCGTACATAGAATTTCATATATTAAGCTCCCTACTGCTGAAACAAAAAACTGCTTTCACGTTCTATCTCTTTAGGTGTCCTCGACACTGCTCCTTTGATAGAGCAATCCTATACCTAAAAGGTAAGAATCTTTCTTAAATTTTATGCTAAAACGAGTTAGTACAATATCGATATAGGAAGCTTGGGACAAGCCCAACATCTTTTCTTGCAATTTGTAGACTTTGATTCCAAGGATGATCTACTTCTCCAAGTCCTTATATCAAACTGTTTAGAAGACGGAACCAAGTCAAACCATGATATGCCATGATGAACCTAAACAAGATTAAACCAAAATTAGCTAGTAAGGCAGGAGAAGTAAAAATACGTGTCAGGATTCTGCCAAAACGAATGACGCCACGGGTAGCAAGATCCTAAGGAATACATGGTCGTCCTGACCAGCTGGTAGGCATCGTCTATGCCCTGATGGAAGTCAGCAGTCTAGCGCTGCTGCTACTGCTGATATGATTCCAAGGTCCGCTCCATGAAGAAAAGAGGTGTACAACGTTAACCAATCCCGCAAGTAGCTGCTGCGGCTGTAGCACCTCAGGAATAACTAGGGCTGGCCTCCGAACAGGTGGAGGTGCTCCCCTAAAAGCTGCAGAGGCTCCAACATTAGTAGTACTAGGGGAAGCAGGACCTGAGCGAGAAGGCGAAGCAGACGGTCCAGGACGCGTGGGGGTCGGCCAAGGACACCGCATAGAGGGTGAAGGAGACGGTGGTAGGCAAGGCCGAAGATGCCATGCCCTGCATCAAGGAGAATATTGTAGCAGACGCCAATGCCTGCGTCAGGGAGAACCCTGCGAACGCCAAGGCCTGTGTCAAGGAGAATGCGGCCGACGCCAGGGCCACCGTGAAGGAGAACAGACAGACATCAAGAAGGCCATAAACACCAAGAACTGCTGAAGAAGGCCATCGTCGTCTTCGTCATAATTATTAGTATCCGTCTCTAATGGGGGGTTCATCTTTGCATTACTGTGTTTGCATTTTTCTGCATCAACTGCTGCTGCTTCTGCTGTGTAAATAAAGGCTCTATGCCCTGACTGATATTGATGTTGTGAACATGTTTCTTTCTCACCTCCTACTTCTATGTAGAGTTCAATTGGTTCTTGTGAAAAATGTTTTTTGCCATGAGATTGTCCACAATAACATCAAAAGTCTTTATCTCAAATTATTGGGAGTTGAAGCGTACTGCAACGATTCTAGCATGTACAAAGAATTTATGAAGGTGGTACTGGCAATGGACACAGATGAAGAACAGAAAGGCGTACCAAATGATACTCTGGTGATCCCTGTCAAAAGGCGTATTTCAAAAATACGTGACTTAAGAGGCGTACCTGGGCGGTAGCTCGACGACGCCTCTTCTTGACGAGCAGCTTCATCCTCGAAAAGGATCAGACTCGTGCTCTCCCTCCAACTTCACTAGTTGTTCTTTTAAATGGGCAAAAGTGGTAGCAGTCATGGCAGCCTGAGCCAAGTAGTCCTCCTGCTCAGACGTTGTTGTCCTCAAGTTGGCTTCCATTGAGCAATCACGTTTTGGATATGCGTGATGTGACTATACTTCTCGGTAATCTGCGTAGCCAGTTTATTCTTCGAGGCAGTGCGTGCCTCACTTGCAGCGTTGAACTGACATACTGATCAGCCAATTCACCGATCTCTCGAACAAGGGCATCCTTCGTCGCCTGGAAAGTGGCCTTCTCCTCTGCGAGAGCCATGATCAAAGCCTCGTCTTCTGCACAGAACAACGATGTCGGGCTCCGTTGTTTGGCTTCCCAGAATCTGGCCACCTGACCCTCAAATCATTCAAACTTTCTCAGAGTATTAGCCTGCTCTTCATAGCCGGCAATGCTCTCAAGGGCTTCCACTTGGCATTCGACAACAGCCTTCACAGGGCCAAAGGCAGCATTCCGATTCAGGACTCCAGGAAGCTTTACTTTCAGCACAGAGTAGAAAGCTTTGACGACCTCTGGGCATCTCATTGTCCTCAGTGGATGTCGTCGGAGGATGCTTGGAGAGTTTCTTTCGCTCCAGGAAGGGATACCTGACAAGAACGAACCTGACAAAAAAAAATATATACATCAGTAACCAAAAAAAGGGAGAAAATAAAAGAGTTGTAATTTCGTACCTTCAGCATACTCAGCGCCAACCTGGGCTATGCCATCAGTTTTGGCTTCAGGGAAACCAGAGCAGGCCAGGCTGTTCATAAAGAACAATATCAAGCCTCGGGCGGCATCAAGCCTGGTATCTTCCGCAATTCCAGCTGGAACGGGAGCAGATTCAGCAACAGCCCCCTTAGTAGCTGTTCAACCTCTCCTTCTGTAGCCGATACCAGCTCAAATAGCTCCATCCGCACCAGCAACTTTAGAGGAGCCGAGGAAACCTCTGTCCCTTCCAATGCCTGTGGCTATCTTCACGAGGGGTTCCTTCTCCTTGTCTATAAGGGAACATACAGTCGTGGTCAGCCTCACAAGGAGCACGCAAAATCGATCGAGGTGGTTCTTCGAACGCTCGATCGATACACCAGATGCTCCGGACAGCGCGTCAATAACAAGAGTGTCATCTATACCCACCATAAAATTACAGATCTCGCTCCACGAACCTCTCCAATATGACCTCATTCACCACGGCCTACCCGTCGTTCCAATATCTGGGTTGCCCGTTGGTGTACGAAAAGCGAACTCGGGCATATTTGACCACCTTGTAGACAAGATCCCAAAATGATTGTGGGATGGCACAACGCCACTCTTTCCCTTGGGGGCAAAAGGATCCTAATCAAACACGTTCTTTCGATGGTGAACTTATCTCTCAATCGGACGTGTCGGGTAGCTCGTCCGGGAACACGTTGGGAATTGCCACAACGTCGGTCTGACCTGTGTTTGCACCATCCTGTCTATGTCGCGACGGACGCCAAGTAGCCTTCGCATCTAGAATGAAGCAGCTTCGAGGAGAAATCGCCGAGATCACATGCAGGTCGCGATGCTTCACACGAATAGCAGAATTCGGGCACTCCAGGTATGTGGAAGGTGACCCTCTTTCCTGCGCAGTCGATTGTAGCGTTGCAAGGACGAGCCAATCCATGTCAAGAAATCAACTTGTTAAGCCTGTAGGAAATTTTAACTGCCGCTAATTCGTCAGTTCAGTCGGGACCTGGACGGCAGCTCCCCTAGTATGTGCTAATTGCCTTATTTTGAAATGAACTGTCCTATTTGATTAAATATTCATAATTACTCTGACACAAAGGTGACAGCTAGACACGAAGATAAGACGTGATGTGCTCCTGGAAGACGAGAAAATCATCATGACATCCGGCACAGTTAAACCAAAGGAGACTCTTCATGCGACTCAGCTATGAGGCTCTTCATGCGGCTCAGCTATAAGACCTTCATGCGGATCGCCTATGAGACACCTTATGCGCTCAGTCATGAGACACCTCTCATGCGGCTCGATCATGAAACGTCCTTCATGCGGTTCGGTTACGAGACATTCTTCATGCGGCTCAGTTATGAGACGTCCTTCATGCGGCTCGGTCATAAGATATTCTTCATGCGGCTCGTTATGAGACGTCCTTCATACGGCTCGGTCAAGAGATATTCTTCATGCGGCTTGGTTATGAGACAGTCCTTCATGCGGCTCAGCCAGGATACATCCTTCATGCGGCTCGCCACAGAATAGTAGTTGAGACACGTGGCAGAGATTGACCAAGTCTTAACAGTTTGATTTACTGCAATAAACAGACCATGATCAATCTCAACCAACCCCCACTGTCCACTATAATGATGTATTGCCTATGGATTTGATCAATGTCATGATTCATCTGGAAAATGAGGTAAAATCCTGGAAAAGTTATCGACGTCTACCGACGTTTACCGATACATACCGACGAAAATGACGTCGCTATACGTCGGTATCCCAAAAATATATGCCAGTTTAGCGACGTCTACCGACGCATTTTGACGTCGGAAAGCGTCGATAAACGTCGGTAAATTTGAAAAAAAATTAAATAAATTTAGTATGTAGTTTTCTCCACAGAATCATTTTCTTCCTGCAGTTTAATAAATAACACTGAAACACAATACACAAGCACATTTTATCCCTGGGTTCGCCGAACCCTTCGGTGGAACACTCAAGCAAGATACAGAAATTTTGCCGCTAATTCGTCGCTAACATACAACAATGCGTCGCTATTCAGTCGGTAGTCCGTCGCTAGCCTGGAAAATTTTCTAGAGATTCGTCGCTGGTCAGTCACTTAACTGCTCATTATTGCCAGACTAAATTGTTCTAGCTTTGCTCAAACCTCAATATATATACAATTATAGTCACTTAAATTATAGTAAATATAACTCCAATATATACATAAATTAACCACCATTTTAGAAAAGTGGTGGTTACAAATCTACCCTCCTTAGAAAAATTTTGTCCTCGAAATTAAGATGGTCGTACTCCTTCTAGGTTAAACCCCCAACAATCAAGGTAAAAAAAAACTATATCTAAAATATACAAATTGTGGTCCTACTGGTCGTGATATCACGGTCTTGTTTAGGGTCACTATACTATCTATCACAGCACAAAACATCCTGACAAGTACTAATGGAATCACACAACAAGATGGAAAGAAGAACAGGAAAGACAGACCTGCTAACCCGTCACCCGTAGCGTCGGTCTACTCGAATGTCAGCGCAAAAGCCCTGCCCCTCTGGGGGTATATCCCTCTGATGGTGCGGGGCACGGTGCTGCACTACAGGTGGCCTAGCTCCCTCTATCTAATCCATGATACTCTATCTAATCCTATGAGAGAGAGAGACGGTCGGCCCCTCGCGTACGCAGCTCCATTCCGGTCGAGCCACCTTCTCCGGGATGACGCGATGCCCGCTAGGCTCCCTCTATCTAATCCATGATACTCTATCTAATCCTATGAGAGAGAGAGAGCCGGTCGGCCCCTTGCGTACGCAGCTCCACTCCGGTCGAGCCACCTTCTCCGGAATGACGCGATGCCCGTTCGAGCGTCACCTTCCGGTTAGAGCTCCCTTCCGTGGCCTTCAACATTGAGCCGCCTTGAACCATCGTTCATCCCATCTCCAAATCTGGTACAGAGCTCACAGATCTGGCCCGTGGCCAGGCGCCCGATGTCTATATCTCCCTCCATATCGTTCCTCTTTTCATCTTCCTCGATAACATCTGATAAAACCCTAATCCCCAAATCCCCCAAACTACAGATCTGTGTAACAAGGTCAGGATACTCCGCTCTGATGTTGTCGACCCCCAACATCGTCGAAGTCGGGGAACCCGGAGGCCCTGGGACCATGCTTGAGTGTTCCATGCATGATAAACTGCTTAACAAGTTGAGGCCCTGGTTCAGTTAAATATTCAATGCATGATAAACTGCTAGATAGACATATTTTTATGTATCTTGCTATGTCGTCTAAGGACCTGATGATCTCTTCAGGTTAGTTATTGCGTGGAGTAGTTAGCAGTTCTGGATGGAGGATAATTACGACAATTGTGGGTTTCAGATGATTACGATATTACTTGCGAGATTCAGGTATTGATACCATTGTTATTATCCAGCTCGTGCTTTCCTTTCACTATCATGAGATATCCTATTTATTGATTCAGTTTGTAGACTCTGTTATATTCTTTGGAGTCTTATCGGACATTATGTTAGTGGGCTGCAGACCACGACCCATAGTATTCATTCATGTTTCGTACACTTATTGTGGATTAAGATATAGAATGTTTTGCCATGATTTGGCAGTTTACCATAGCCGTAAAAGCGTTTATGTATTCGAGTCGAGTTGGAGTCCGCTTGATGCGTAGCTGGCTTGCTCACGAGCTCACGTCCGAAAAGTGGGTGCGGGTTGTAACAAGTTTTTTGGTGGCCCATGAAGGTCAGAGCATATCGTATCGGTTACGTAACTGTACTGATACGAGCCTGCGAATATGACTAAACCCTTAGAAATCTCAATCATTATGCCTTGAAAATTCTCTTAGAAATTTCTCTACCGACTTTGAAACTTCGTATTCATTCTCGATTATTCTTCCTTGCCTTCTTGTACCATTGATTCCCGTCCCTTTTTATTTTGAGGTGACGAACGATCGTACTGTCTAGGATTTATCAGATGTTCTTAAGTTATAGTATAATATTGCTTGACAATTGAAAATTTGTTTGTTTATAGATATGAGGGATTATAGATGCCATATGCCCTAGATATCTGTTGGTAGAATTGTTAGCAACTAGTTAGAAGATTATAAGATTTTAGTGACCATGTTTTGAGGAGTAGTGTGACCAAAGGTGGGTAGAAGTTCTCAAGTATTCGGAGTTATGAATACCCCGGCTGATTCTCTCAAAAGACCCTGAACCACCAGGGACTACGCAGTCACGAAGCCATATCATCAGGAAAGCGGCCAGCACCACCTTTTCTGACATCTTGAACTCGGATTGTCTGAAGAAATGATAAATCAGGGAATTTCCCTCAAGATCGTCATTATCTTCGGCATCCGTAGCTCCGTGATCTGTCATCAGCTGATCTATCTTAGTGATTGTCAAGGGCTTGCGAGACGAGAAGGAGACTGGGCCATTCCCCCTTCTCTAGTGAAAACATAGTTGGTCCAGGCCATCGTATGCGGGAGGGACCCATCGGTCTTATCCTTCTTTATAATCTGGTGACAAATAAAAAAGTGACTGAGTAACTCTTTGTATACCTCCATCATATCAGGGTTCTCTTTCTCCAAATCCAAGATCTCTGCATCACTAGGGACGTATTCTGCATATGGCTCCGTCCCGAGGGAAGTTTGGATACCGTCTGCATCTCGTGGAGAGCCAATCCCATCTTCCACCCGGAGTGAAGAAGGTGTACGTATGATTGCTGTACAGCTCTGCCAAGGAGACAAACACCGGCCAGTTAACCTTAATATAATATTGGGTGGCCCTGACACATAAAGAAGACCGACAGCTTTTAGGATGACCTCGTAAGTCGAGAGCACCCATCCAGTGAGGTCACTCCAGAACGTAACAGAATGCCTCCAGCCTTCCATCCGTATCTTCCCTTCCGGATATGACTCGTTCTTCGACAGCATCAAGTTGGAGAGAGTATCAGCAGCATAGGGATGAAGATCAGTCAGGACATCGTTCAGTATAACACGTGACCCAGCGTTAAATATTTTGGAACACTCAAGCATGGTCCCAGGGCCTCCTTACAAGTTGATTTCTTGACATGGAGGGGAAGGGCTACGGCGGGCGCATGCGTAGATGCATGAGCGTGCACAATTGAATTATTTTATGATTTATTGTATTGGTGATTGTTAATTTTGACTTTTTGCTTGCTGTGACTTAAGAGACTAACCTAGAAGCTAACCCTAGCTATGGTGGCTTAGTTAGCATGGTGATACCCTAGTCTAACTTAAGTCAACTTCATTTTAGTCATTTAGGAACTAGTTTGAAATAGGAGAAATAATGATAGGTGCAATGACTTATGACTTAAGGATTTAATTCCATGACTTATGAAACTTGGCCCATGGCCCATGACTTGAACCCTAACCCTAATTTTAGCCATAAGTGACCAGCCATATAGAGATCCCCACCCTATTTAAACACTCATCCACTTGTTCTTGCCTCTTTTGTGCTCAACTAACTCTTAGGAAAGAAAGATAAATCCCCATCTTCCCTAATTCATATTAATTCTATTTTAATTCCTTTTTCATCCAAATCTTTTGTAATAGATTCTAATCACCCTTTATTTGATATTCATGGAGAGTAATTTCAGTTTGAGTATAATTTGGAGGATTTGGCTAGCAACGGGAATCAACCGATTTGGGGCTTTTCTTGATCATTTGCACCTATAGGTAAAACCCTTCAAATTACATTTTAATTCTGATTTCTTTGCATATTAGTCTAGATCTAGTTGTTCCCTAGCTGTCCCTCAAGTTTGGTAGGAAACCATATCCGTTTGGTGTCCGTATCGGACACGTATCAATGCTATACTTGATGTGTTTGATGAAATGCTTGAACGGATTGAATCTTGCTTATTTTTAAAACTAATTGAACAAATTTTTAGCTCTTTATGTGTGGATTACAATCATGACTGAGCATGTTTCTGGACACATTTCGTGTCCAAATTGGAGACACACACACGCAGTACGCACGAGACACAGCACCATACCCGTGCAGTCCCCTGCTGTTCGACACTTCTGTAGGACACGACACGGCCTCTCGTGACCTGATTTTTGGTGGACATGTGGGGCACTGTCTGCCATCACCCACACAAAATTTGAGGCAAAATGATCGAGTGGATCGAGAGAAAACTCGATCGTACTGGTCCTTGCCTGTGCTGCACACACGTGAAAATGTGGCATGATACGCACGTTTTGACACGACACGGGGACGCAGTGCAGGGTAACACGAGTGTAGCCCTATGTGGGGCGAACACATGGGCACGAGCACGAGTCGTGTCGTGCCCTGTGTCGCGTGCACGATGCCGTGTCCTCGCTACACGAGGCTGTCTGATGCATTTCTCGGATACGTTGTATTTTGCAGTTTTGGACACGTTGTGTCCCATTTGGGGACACGACACATACTGTGTGGCATGTGCACATGTAGCCCATGGTTTACCAACCATTAGTTTCGAATTGTTGTTTGAATTTCGGATTCGATTTAGGTTTTTCCCCAATTGCTGATTATAATTCTCTGTTTATGAATTTCTGCATCAGATAGTCCACGGAGTAAGGCAGAGTTGATAGCACTTTCTCGAGCCTCCACCGTCACCCCCTAGAATCAAAACTAAACATTGTACTTAGAATGTTTCCAAGGCTTTCTTTCTAGGCTCTTCTTTGTACAAGCAAGTTTGCAATCATTTCAGTGTTCTATAATACCTGTTGTTAATTTTTATGGCAAACAGGCCCATGCTGGTCAGACACAACTAGTGTGATTTTGTAGCGGTACTCGAACTAGAGTATCGCTACAGCATGCAGTAGGATATCGGATATAAGTTAAGGTACTCAATCACATTAGAAAAACTCTTATCTAATTCTTGGAGTTTCCAGGTTCGGTACGAAGGGGAAATTGAGCCCAAGATTTGTTGGTTCGTTCAAGATATTGAAGTGAGTCGCCCCGATAGCTTACCAAATCGCCTTATCACCTGCACTGTTAGAGGTACACGACGTCTTCCACGTACCACAATATGGCACTCAACAATCTTACGATCAAGAATCGATACCCTTTTGTTTTTATTATCGCCTTCATTGCTGACGTAACCGTGGTGATTACGGGAGTTGATTTTTTGTCCGTCCTAAGGAGAGCGAGAACGAGAGCGGGACCGGCAGTTTTTTTTTAATGAATTTGGAGAATAAACCAATCGACAAATTCGTAGCCCAGGTGATTTACTGCCTCCCTCTCGCCAAAATGGGATGAATCTCTCAATAATTATTCAGGGTGCAGCGAAGCCAATTTCCATCAAGGCAAGAGGGTAAATAAGGGGAAGAGGAGTTGTCACGATAGAAAAGAGAAATGACTATAAGGAACCAACGATTCTCTCTTCTTAAACAACCTATATCCTCCACACTTAACCAGCCGGCTCTGGTTTTGAGCAAGCTCCTCCACTGCTGGTAGGGGCAGCAGAGATGAAGAAAGAGACTTTAGGAAAGTGGTTCAGGTAGCTCAGTAGGTTAGAGCAAAGGACTGAAATCCTTGTGTCAGTGATATATATATATATTATATATAATATATATATATATATAATATTTTATATATATATATATATATATTTTTTTATATATATATATATATATATATATTTTAATATATATATATATATAATATATATATATATAAATAAATATATATATTAAAATATATATTAATATATATATATATATATATATTATATTATATATATATATTATATTATATATATATAATATATATGATATATTGGGAACGTACGAGCTTTATTGATGTATCAGGCGCAAAATGCCGAAGCCTATACAAGTAAGCACGCCAAGCACCAAAAGACAACAAAAATTAAAAGCAAAAGAGGCCAGGATCCATACACGCTCGCGGAGCCAGCCTTAGGGTTAGGAAGCGCCCGCCAGGAGCTGCCCGGGGGGTGGTGGCAACGCCTGCTGACTTTGGAGATATGCCTGAGGACCTCCCTCAGCAGCGAGTTGGAGTTGTATGGTCGCCCTTCATACCTGAATTTGTTTCGGTTCTTCCAAAGGACCCAAATACCAGCGGATGCGACGATATGATGCCCGTAAGACCGGCCCCAATTTGCTAAGAGATCGTTGAAGCGCCGGTCGGATGATCTTTTCTGCATTTTCTTGAAAGGCTGGTCCAGATCTGCGAAGCGAGTTCCCCAGAAAGCAGGACGTGTTCCGTTGTTTCGGACTTGTGAGATGTGCAGGACTGGCAACGCGAATCAAGGCTGAAGCCAATGGTGGTAAGAGAGTCGTCAGTGGGGAGCTTTCGGCGTTGCACTCTCCAGATGAGAACTGACCATTTGTTGGGGGTGCAAGACTGCCAGAAGGGACGGTAAGTGGGGCCGGAGTGCCGATGCCTCTGGCTACGATCCTAGCGAAAGCTAGCGAGAATATTCCTCTAGAAGTGGGAGACCACCTCAGGGTGTACGGAACGTCACTGAGTCGCACATCTGCGCCAGTAAGACTGTTGACTGCCTCTGGCCTAAGCCAGTCAGTCACCCTGTCCCATCTCCAGCCAGAGTCGCTGTCCCAAAGGTCGCGGATCGTGCAGTTGGGGGGGATGTCAAGGTTGGCTGAGGGACGACATACCTGTAGAAGCATGGAAATATAGGGTTCATACGGATCACAAATTGTCGCATATGCACTTTGGGCCAAACAGGTCCGCATAAAGGAAAGTCGCATGACAGATTCAATGCCTTATGCGACCCGTCGACAACCAGTTGCAGAAGAAAGATATGCATCCAAGAGGATCTGTTCGTATGATAAAGCTGACAAGTTTTGTCAAAACTGACAAAAATGACAGCTCTGACACTTTGACAAAACGAGAAGACGTGAGATGTCACCAAAAGCAGGGTTCATGCGGAGTGTCACATAAGCCACATGAACCTTATACGGCTCAAACATATGTGGCCCCAAAGTTTCCGAACTTCATGCGGCCAACGGTGACTGTGACCCAAGCCGCATGAGCTTTATGCGGCCAAATATAGAATCTGTGGCTTAAAAGTCCTTAAGCTATATGCGGGCTAAGAAAGTTTGCGACTTAAGCCGCATGAGTCTCATGCGGCCCCACATGGTCGAAAACTGAGAGACTCATGCGGCTCAAAATGATTACTATCCTGCAATAGGACACGTGACAGGCTGACCAAGTCTTAACTACCCATATTTGCTGTAACAAAATTCCAACAAATCGACAGATGGCGACCAAAGAGTGGGTCTTCACGTGCTAATTAGCCATGTGGCCACAGGTCATCTATGCGGCTCAACATACATACCACTATAAATAGCAGGGTGCCACACCCCTGCAAAAGGCTGACAACCTTCAAAAAACAATTTCTTCGAGAGTTAAGGACTGCGTCAGATAGTCCAAGGAGTAAGGCAGAGTTGATAACACTTTCCCGAGCATCTACCGTCACCCTCCAGAATCAAAACTAAACAATTATACTTAGATTGTTTCCTAGGATTTCTTTCTAGTATTTTCTTTGTACAAGCGAGTTTGCAATCAATTTCAGTATTTCTGTAATACCTGTCTTTGATTTTTATAGGCAAACACGATGGCGACTCTGCTGGGGACGTCCTTCTCCTCTGATGAGAAACTGGTGACGCAATCTGACACGTCCAAGCTCGACTCTATGCAGCAAATGCTTGTGGTTTGTTTTGACCAACAAGCCTTCGAAGAAATGCTCCTGGAGGGAGCGCTAACCCGTCTCAGAAGCGAGCCAACCAAAAAGAACTCATAGGACATCGGTGCATAGAACTGTTGCCCCTGACCAAGTTCTCGAAGAAGCTCCTTCTGCAGTCCAAAACGGTGACCAAAGCTCTCCTGCGGCTTTGCTTCCGACCGTAGAGGTCCCAACTGTCCCCAAATCCAGTAGAGGAAAACACTACGATGCTGAGTTCTTGGGGGCACAAGGGAAATCCATACGGACAAAGAAGAAGTCACATAAGAGAGATAGGTAATCTGTCCATACGGCAGCCAACTCTAGCCGCAGGCAGACAACTCATGCGGCAGCCAACTCTGGCCGCAGGAAGATGGCCCATGCGGCAGCCAACTCTGGCCGCAGGAAGATAGCCTATGCGACAGCCAGCTCTGGCCGCAAGAAGATAGCCCATGCGGCTTCAAAATTAAATAGTTTTTAAATTAAATTAAATATGTTTTTATGGATTTTAATTTTTTTATTTT